>LPNX010549269.1:147610-195561 GCA_001517045.1 Pseudotsuga menziesii
TTCCCAACAAAAGTATCACCACAACTCAATTACAAATCTAATTCTTGTCATTCTCCTTGGTTTGAAAAGTTGAAAAATTGAATGTACCATGGATACTTTTTAATGCGACTGCCTCGTGATCGAGGGGCGATTTGAAATGCAACTGAGGGTTTGGAGACCTGGAGTTCTTGTTGAGTTGGGTGAGGGGTTTTCTTGGTACTCATGAAGACGGAGTTATGTGGCAATGAAATATCCATTGCCGTACTCTCCGGGCATTAAAATCACCAACAGTACGCTGATTGACTGATGGTTAACTCGGATCAAGGGATTCATCCTCTATGTATAAATTATGCCATTTTGTGCTTGCTGATTCTAAAGTCTTGGTTCGATTCCCTCTTCTTGGTTTGAGGAATAAATTGGGGCATCATTTGTCGAGGTTTAAAGGAGAAGCATGCATTGTTGGAGAATACAAATAATGGTTGCAACTTTTTAAGCTCCGCATTGGATGAGGTAAGAGTCCTCTTGCTATTTTTACAAGCTTGCAGAGGTAAATAATTGTGTTCTTAAAGGGTTTGAATGGATTGATACCTACCTTCCTTTCCATTTCTGGTCTTAGGTTGAAAAGTTGAATGACTCATATTTCTTCCCCTGCATAATTTCATGTGTCTGTGTATTTCACCCATGGGCGAGTTGATGAGGCCTTTAAGAAGTTTTGTGCTCTAACTACTGAAAATTGAACTCAAAAGCTCTCCATACCTTTGCGTCTGGCTCTGCACGTTGATAAAATGATCTGGGTTTTCCTCTCTATCTCTGTTTGATATATTAAATATATTTTATTTATTGTCTTTCTCATATGATAATCCTTGTGGGTTTGCTTACTAAGTCCATATGATGTTGACACCATTAATAAAATTAATTTGGCATTAGTCTTTGAGGGAAACCCCATTTTGTTTCTCTTGCTCTGTGGGCTAACCTTAAACTTCTGGTCATTGTTGGATGTTGGAATTGTAATGAGTCATTCAAGTCTTTCCCCATAACAGTCTTCAATCCACTTAGGCCTTCATATATTCTCTTCTTGCCCAAGGCCCATGAGAGACCCACCGAGGCTATGCCAGAATATCCAAAATACCACTGCTTATAAACCTAGAGCTTAGAAGGTGTTCAAGGCTCAGGAAGAGTAGCTTGGATTTATCGGGATTTTCTTTAGGGTAGAGCTATAGTGGTCACCTCAAATGAATTTTCCAAATTCATGTGGGACAGGGTCAGCAACATATAACCCATCTCTCAAGGCATTTATTTTGTGGTTTCTTATTTTGAAAACTACCTCTTCATAGTTTGTTCCACATAGAGATTCAAACAGAGATGAGTGCTAGGACCTGTATGCTAATATCATGCAATACTCTGCAATGGGGAAGTCAACCTTCTCAAGGACTTCTATGCCCATACCAAGTCCCTAAAGGTTCCCTTGCATCATAGGTCAGAGGATGCTTTCTGCCTCTGGAAGATCAAGCCAACTTGGTTTGCACGAGTTCTCAAATGATTCCATGGGACCCCTCTCAATGTACAACAAACACTTCCTGCATCTTGAGGAATCCCATGACTTGTCGATCTTGAATGGTCTCCCCTACTTTCCTAACTCCAACAATTTCACATGTTTCCCTCATGTTGTGGGAATTAGTAAGGTAGACTACATTCTAGCCAACCAGGATTTGCTTCAATGTATCCTCTAGCTATTTGTTATCTAGATACCTATATCTGACCATACCCCTCTCATTTTTCCATCATGCTAACCATGCCCTGGGGGGTTGAGACCCAAGATGGCATTTTATGCAAAACACTTCCTATAGCTTAGGGACGGTATTGTATGGCCCCCTTAAACACTACAACACTAGATGCATGGGCTCAAGATCCCCTTAAGCCAATTCAGAGGGGGTTCTTGTCATCTTCAAGTGAATGCTGAACACCAATTCCATAGAAGAACAAATTATGTCAAATCTGCCATAGGCATAAGGAGAAAATAGTGAAGCACTTCATATTCAAAAGTCCTTGGTATTATGAGATATGTGATCAATTCCATTGCTTGATCAAAATCTCATGATTCCCTCTCTACCTTTTTCAATATCCAAATCAGTGGTGCCTAGTGCTTAAATGGGAGAGGCAGTCAGGTTTAAATCTTACATTCTTCAAGTACCATCCTGGCTAGAGACTACTAATTTGATCACATATTTCTTCTGGTGCTCCCAATGCATAGTGGCGCCAAGAGGCATGTAGAGACTCGAGAGCATCACCATCTCAACCCCCAGAGTCATCAGACCCTGAGAGGCAATTCGAACCCCCATAGTGAGACCCATACAGAGTTATTGACTTAGAACTCGAGACAATATATGTAGAACCAACAAGTAACAATCATCCTCCAGTTCCTAGAATCGGGCCACCTCTTCTAGATAGAGAGACATTCCCCAAGCTAGATTCAACTATTCCAAACAATCCTCTGTCTAGATATCCTTTCCTTCAACCTCATATGGTAGAAGAGTTGCACATTTGGTATTGGTAACTACAAATGATGACAATGCCCTCCTTCCAATCACAGGCACTTGGAGCCTTGAGGCTCTTTCCCTTGTACCGTCTTCAAGAGCATTATTTTCCAGTTTAGCTTTTAGTCAATAGAGCTTAGATCTTATAGATTAGCTTTATTTTTTCCTTTTAAAGGAGTGGCCTCCACACTTACACTTTGTATCTACACTTATGTATTGTACAGTCCCATTGAACTACTTTGCTCATTTGTTGGATATTAATAAAATTATATCATCTTATCTTATCATATCTCTTCAATTCTCACTGGTATGTATTGTACATTTTCTGGGCATAATTTTGGTGCAGTTTTTTTAACCCTATCTTCCAAACATTTCCAACAAAGAGTTTTTCTATCTGAGCATTCAATTTTTCATAGGCCGTCTTAATATCCATGTCCGAGACTCTGATTTACTTGGATATCATCTACCACCCCTCAATTGTTTGAGTGTGTGGACCTATTTGATGTTGTCTGAGTTCCATGCTGGGGAACTGAAGCTGGAGTGAGGCAAATAATGAGCATATGTTGTTCAAGATATGTTAAATTTGTCAGATGGTTGGTAGGTTCTTTAAATATCATCTCACTCACTTATGCACAGATGTTATTAGAAGAGCCCACATTTGGATGGATCATTATCCCAACATATCCAATCAAATCCTCAACTAGTTGACTGTTTATACACCTGTACACCTATATGAGCACATTCAGTTAACAATTCCTTGAGATTGGTGCAGGGTAGTACAGTCTAGAAAATATATACAACAATGTGAATCATTCTTGCCCGAAGTTGTGGTCAAAGACTATTTTCAAAATGAATGTATATATTTCTCATTTTTGTGTGATTCAGGTGGTTTGGCACAAACATTTCATAAATTTGAATAATGGGCACAATATCTCCAACATGTTCTATTTAATATCATATTCATTTAACATAATATCATAGTGCATACAGTCCCCTCATCTTTTACTCTTCCTCTACAAACAATCAATTCAAATCCAATGCAAACTATTATGAGCAAGGAGTCATCAGATCAAAACCACTGGCAGACAAGCTTTCTGCCATTGATGGAGGATGAATAATTTTATGGTTTGGCGCTGCCAAAAGACACATAGGATCCATCATGATAAAGAAGGTGAACATCCTATCTGCAGTGATGCATGATAAAGAAGTGGCCTCCACCCATGACAGAGCTGCTTCTGACAGGAATTTAAGTAGGGGTTTATTCAAGCCTAGCCATCATATAGAGAAGATTCAATCAAAGGAACTGTAGAGCATTAAAGGAGTTACATAATGGTCAAAGAAAAGAAACCCGAGTGCTTGCCTAATACACCCAAGGGAAAAGATGAGCCACTGCATGAGGAGAAGAAGTATTGAAACTTGAACCTATCACAAGGTCAATATGAAGCCATTGAATGTTTAAGTAAAAGTGAAGGTATGTTAAATAGAGTAAAACTCAATTTAAAATGGGTTCCATTGAAGAGGAAATGAAATATATCGGGGGTTTGTTCTTATTGATATAGAAAAATCCAAGTTCCGATCTTTGTGATAAATTGTTTGTGGGAGTGACAATCTCTTTGCTATGTGGTTAAAATGTTTGGTTAACACATCGTGCTTTTCACGATTTTGGGGACACCGGGAAATGTTTCTCTTGGAATTTCACCATCATAGGTGCACAGGGAGTGTGCCCCCATGAGGCCATAGCATGCGAATGAGTTTCATTAGTCAGTGTTGAGAATTTGTTTGTCTATATGCAACAATTAGGAGGAGAACCTTTTGCTGTATAATAATCCAGATATCCATATAGAATATTCAACATAGTGGATTTATGTTTTGCTGGATAAGCCCATTGATATGAATATGACTGTAATGCCAACACATTTTGAACAACCTTTTTAATTCCACAGAAGGCCCATCTTCATAGCCAAAGTCACTTCTTTATGGCACTTTCAACGCACGACACCATCCATTCAGGCAAGTAATAAGCAGCACCAAACCTCATAAGGATTTCAGCATTGTATAAAGTTTTAGGAAATGTCTTTAACAGACTCATGGATCTCAGCAGTCTAATTGCATCTGAAACACTGGCAGGTCAAAAGAACCTATTGTGCACTGAGCAAAGCTCTCCCGCAAACATGTGTCATAGCAGAGTCCTTTGAAGCAATAAACATAAGAAAACATTGAGTAAAGTTTTAGCAGATATCTTTGACTAGACCCTATTTTATCTAGTCTACCTACATCTGAAACACTGGCCTGTCAGATATTGAAATATGTGCATAGTGCATTGAGCAAATATCTTCTCCAGAGTCCAAACACATCTGTTGTACGAAGGCATTAGGCCATTAATGTTAGTGACAATATCTAAGTTAGAGTCACTCATGATTAACCAAGGAAAATTGCGGCTCACTCTCATCTGAAAGTCAAATGCTAAATGACTTGAAAATGTAAAATATGAAAGATGTAGCTAAAGGTGAGTTAAGTTTAGTAGTTTACTAGGTTTTTTTGTTGTTTATTAACATTTTTTTCCTATTTTTTTTGAAGTTTTTATGGTTTTTGGAAAACAAATTGAGTGGAGGGAGGATGGTGCCTAGGTGTCCTTTTTTTTTGTCAGCATGTACCCACAAGCTCCTCCTTTTGGTGGCATGCATCTCACTTTCCTGGAGGGGGGTGCCCACAAGCCCCCTCTGTCCCCTCTCTTTTGTGAAATGCTTTCTATAACTTGACAGAATGTTTCGAAGTGTGTTTTGTGGAGTTAAGCAAAAATTTCCAAGGGTGGTGTAGGGAAGCATTTTCACTAGGCACCCACCCGACCCTACAAGATGTGTCCCGGTGTATCACTAATGGGAAGGGTGCATCAAGGATACTTTGTCATATGTTGGTAGGATGTTATGATTATTCTCATATTCAATATGGCAATGGTTAATCACATTCATCCTTATGATTCAAATTTGAACTCCAATATATAAACAATGAACATTAGCATTTCTTTCCCAAGATACATGATGGGAGAATGCAAAACAGAGGAGTTTAATTAATGAATCTTAAAGGATTTGGAGTCCAACAAGTTGTGAGGCAATGATTATAGGATGTGAAGTATAAGATGAGGCAATATAATTTTATTAAAAAAAAAAATTCCATTCTATGGTGTGGCGTTTCTTTTGGGCATATTCTCAGAAGGAAATCATGGTTGTTAGTAACCAGGATTGATATTTGGGGATTGGGAACCAAGAAAGCAAGGCATTTGAAAATTTATCGAAAATAGTTGTTTATGTGCCATAAAAAAATATCAAGGATAGAGATCTTTTTGGCATCAGTTTTAAACTTTAAATTGTAACCATATGCATGCCTAAGCTAATGAAGTTACCGAGTTTATTCATCTAAAGAATAGTATTTGTGTCAGTGCAGATGTTAAAAATTTGTTGGTTCTTCCAAATGAAAATGCTGTGGTTTATGTAATTTGCCATGAATGAGGGGAAAATATTTATTAGAAGTTCTTATATTTTAGCCTGTTTACATTTGGCTTTAGGCATACGTGTACACGACACTTGGTATCATAGTTTGTTGTTTTTGTAAATTGAATATTCTTTATGATGTCATTCTTTACAGCTATTAGCATTCTATAGTTCTGAGCACATACTAAGAAATGTCATGATTATAATAAAAAATGATTATGTCTATGTGGAATAATTGTGTTTTTTGTCTTATGCTTTTCAGTGGAATGCTTTGTATGTTGAGAACATGCTTAGAGTGGAGAGCAATGCTGTCGGGGAAATGATTGGTAGTAGAATACTTATGGTAGTGGTGGACAGGCTTATTGAAATTGATGTAAGTAACTGGGCATATTCAACAGAAAACCAATGTGCATCATTGATATTTCTTGTTTCTAAAATTTTGGTTTTTATAATGAAATTCTAAATTTTTGGACCATTTGTGTTAGAAGGTTGTCTAGACTCTAAATGCCCTTCTTATTGTATTTGAAATCTAGGTTGAAATAAAATGGGAACACATTTTACATGAAGACTCAAGCAAGGTCTACATATTTGACATGGAAATGGAAGATGATGAAGAAAATGAAGAACCTGGGAAACCTGGTAGTGAGGTATCCGTATAACTTGTATAGTGTTTCCTTGAAATAGCTTTGATTTACAGTAACTGGCATGCATGTTCCAGGACAAGCAATTCTTCTCATTTTGTATAAATTATCTAATTTAAAACTGAAAATAAAACTCCTTAATTAATATCCCATGAGAGTTATGAATGGCCTCTCCATAAACCAACTTGTAAAGGAATCCAACTCCCTCGAAATTGGTTCACTAGCAGGGTAAGTGTGCACTCACCATGCAATGGACAAGCCAAATCTCTCCAAAATTCCAAAGGACAATTAAAAAATGATAAAAATCCATTATCCTTCCTCATGAAATCCTTTTATTAACTTAATTATGCCTCCTAAGGTTGAATTTCCCTCCATGACCTTCCTCCAACTCATCTTAGTGGTTTAGTAACTCTCATGACACTTGTCTTCCTCTTCATGCTCAAATTCTTTCCCCAATTCGAATGGCTGCCTCTAACTCCCAAATTAGACCTCTTGGTGGATATTTTTAGCTCTGACATGTCATATTTGTCATATGTCATCAATCAGGTCTAAATTTGTCATACTTGTCATAGAATCTTCCATCATTTGTTGTCATAGAGTGCATAGAATCTCCTTCCAAGTGGCACACCTTGTCTTCTAGTCTCTTCCTCTTACATGGGAGTTACGCTCCTTTACCAACTCGACTTCCTTGGATCATTATATGATATTTGACACCACATTACCATCCAATAATTTTACATTACCCATGTGTTCGAATTTGGATGAATATCATGCCAAGTGTGTGGGGAATCTAGTTACCCAAAGTCTTCACAAGCTTCCAAGTGTCTTCATTAACCCACGCCACATTATTTTCTTAGAATTTATCATTTATGTGAGCCATTTAAATGTGAATATGGTAAAATAATGTCCTTTTGGGTCCAATAGCCCCTTATTACAAAATTTATGTCTCCATCTCAACCTATGTAACTAGTAGGTTGGTGAAACATTATCTGCAAATAGTACTATTTGGAAATTATTTAATTGGGGACATGACATAAACCTCTTGCTCCTTTTTGTAGATAAAATTCATTGGAATTGGAAAATTTTCATTTCATTTTCATGTGCATGTTTTGGTTTTGGTTTGAGTTCTTTAGAATTTGAGCGTTGAGTTGTGTGGGTGATTGAAATATTGTGTTTATATTTTAATCTTTGTTTCGGGAAAATAAAAGATCTCTCTCGTTTCCATAGATAGTTTTCATTGAAAGAAAAGACTTGCATACTCATACTTTTATGGTTTTGAGTCAGGTCCAACTTTCCATTAGTCCACTTAAACATACAAGATAAAATGAAGTTGTAGTTTAAGTTCAAAATTTTTAGCAACTTGTGTGTTATGTTAGAGACGCGTTTCGGCATATTTAAGCATAGGAGATGTCATTATATGCCTGCACTGCATCCCGAGGATTGTGCAGTTCTTCCACGTGCACGTTGGTATATCGAATGACCTTTCACGTACCCTTGAGGTATATAGAAAGGTACTTCACGTACTCAATGGTATATTGGAAGGCCCCTTTTGTATGATTGTGTATTACACAACACTACTATGGATTTGAGCTCTCACATACCTCTTGTATGTCGAGACACACCATTAGGGATCCCATGACCATTCGATAAAATCCTTTTTGTCATCTTATCATCGCAATACAACAAGAACAACACTAGGGGAGCTACTACACATGTACCATCCAGGTAGTCAGATATTCAGGAAAGGGTATGGTTCTAATCCTTCTTGTCACGCTTTACTGTTGGAGCTAGGTGAGGAATATAGGAAAGTTGTTTATAGGGAAGTCTTCTCAACATCAATACTTGGTTGTATTTTTCTTCTCCTTTTCTATTAATACAAATATGTTTCCCTTTTCCATGAATAATTTGTGTTAATGTGAATTATTCATTACTTTTCTTCTTGATCATTAGCATAGAATGTTAAATTACCTTGTTGCTTTCACTTCTTGTGTCTTGTCTTGATCATTCTTTTGCAGTTACAACTGATCGTAAAGGAATTCAAGAGACAAGGGTCACTTTTTTTGCAAGGTAAGAAAGATTTCCATTCAAGTGTTTTAATAGTCTAGGGAGAGGATACATTGCTGCGATTCCTTTGTTCTATATCCATACCATTTGGACTAGGAAAAAAGTTTGTTTTCCGCACAGACTAAAGGATTTCCATCGAACACTTAGCTTTCCATACAATCTATTCTCCCTTAACAATTTCAAATCCATTCTCAAATTTTCTTCATGCTCCTCTTCGTTTTTAGAGTAAATAAGAATGGTATCTATAAAAATAAGAACAAACTTGTCCAAATACCAACTAAAAATGCCATTCATGAGACACATGAATGTAGCTAGTGCACCGGTGATACCAAATAACACCACTACAAATTCATAGTGCCTATAACTTGTTCTAAAGGTTGTATTGTGAATATATTCTTCCTTAATTCTTACTTATGTAACTAGACATCAAGTCAATATTTGAAAATACCTTTTCCCCTCTCATTTTTATTAAAAAATGGTCATCAATTCGAGGCAATAGGTACTTGTTTTTCACAGTCACTTTATTTAGCTACATGTAAACAATACATAGCCTAAGTGCTCCATCTTTATTTTTCACAAATAATAAGTGCTCCCCATGGAGACACACTTGGAATTATGTATATCTTTTCCAATAATGCTTGAAATTGCATTTTCATCTCTAATAAGTCTGATGTACTCATTTTATCAGGTGTCTTGGACATTGGTACAACTCCTGGCACAAGATCAATTGTGAAATCAATGTCTCTCTTTGGAGGAATTCCTGGTACTTCATCAGAAAACACATCCTTGAATTCTTGTAGCACATGATAGTCCTCCAATTTATAAATTTCATTTTCTATTTTATTTAAAACATGGGTTGCATACAATTGACAACCTTTCCTACAAAACTTCTTCAACTGCACAGATGAAATTTTCCTAACATAAACTAACTTTGGACTTCCTTTTACAACCCTTTGGTTTTCTTCCTCATCAATGCATTCAAAAGTTTTGTTGTAGCAGTCAAGTTTAACTCTGTGTGCTTCCGACCAGTCCATTCCAATGAGAATATCATAAGAATCAAGTATTCAGTTTTGCACAAGTGAGAAGACCATCCATTTCTAATGGACATTTTTCCACCAATTCACTAACTTTTCTCTTGGTTCCTGTGTCTGATTGGACCAACCATGATATACTATGCTTAGTTTTCTTAAAAGCACAAATCTTAACAATTTTAGGATTGATATAATTGTGAGTAGATCCAAGTCAATCAAAATAGAAATAGATTTCGTAGGAATATTACCTTCAACTTCAACCACAATTGATTGATGGTTTGCTTGGAAATCCTATAGTGCTTCATAAATTATAGGGATTGTCCTTTCCACTTGACCCACCATTTCAACCTCTTGGATGTTGTGAACTAGCTTTGCGCTCCCATTTTGATGTGGATAATTTATAATCAAATGGTCCTTTCCACATCCCCAACATTGAAGTGGCTCTCTTGGCTTGTCTTCCATCATCCTAGATGGCTTTGTCACACCCTATGGTGGTTTCCTTGGATGATTTATGAAATGAGGAGTGATGAGTCCCAATTTTTGCAGGTAAAACTCATATCTTAGAGCTTAACCATGAAGACAGAGAAGTATCATCTAAAGGATTGGTTACACATTTTGAGGTTGATTATGTATTTGATGAATGGAATGATGATGATAGAAGTGTTTATCCTTTCTTCCATTTGATTCACTTTAATTTTGACTAAAATAGTCTAATGCATGGTATTAGCGTGTAATTGTGAACTACAGAACAACAATGTAGGAATTAAAGTCAAGTTCTAGTGCTGCCCTGTTTTGAAGATCAAGTTATGAATCAAAGTCGAGTTCCAATTTTTTGCATGATTGATGTCAAAAGTTTCAGTCATGATATAGTCAACTAAAGTCCACTACCAGAGGTCAACTAGTATCAAAACTTTCAGATATTAATGAAGGAATGCACAATCGATGAAGGGAAATTACACTAGCCACCAACACATTTCGAGATCCTGACTAACTACTAGTTATTTCCAACATTTCAGGAACAAAGGCTCAACTGTGATTGAGTTTTAGACATAGGTTAGTTTTTGTATTAGGTTTTAGATCTTTTATTTTCTATAATAAATATACCTCTGGTCACTTAGATGAGGGTTCAGATCTCAAATATTTTGAAACAGTTGGACACATCATTTTTGTTACAGGTTTTTCCTTATTATACATTTATGAAGTTATGAAGATTTAACCAGTTTAATGACAATGTCTCGTTCCTTGCATTTTGTGTGTGCTTAGTTTCTTTCAGTCCTAAGTTGGTTTAAGGAAGGCCCCCCCTCATCACAATAACATGAGTTATTGATTAGTTAAAATAGTTTAGATAATTCATGTTCATGATTAGTTATGTTTCAGTCATTTAAATTCAACCATAATTTATATTTTGCTTTTTTGTAGTGTAGATCAATGGTTGTTGTAGTACTGTTCATTTATTACCGTAGTTTTCTATAGAATTGTTTTTCATGCAAAATAAACTAGCTACATAGATTGCCATGTTTTTTTAATATTTAGTTCCGCAAGTTAGGGTAGTTAAACCAATTTATATGCTTCCATATATTTGATTTAGTTATATTTAATTTGCTTGATTTACTTCATTTAGATTGAAGTTTAACGCTTTCATAGATTTAATTTATTTCATCCATCTTGCAGTGGTTAGTTTGATGATATCTTCTAGAGTAGTTACTTGCTTCTAAATTGAATGGTTTTGCTATCTGCTTTCTAATTAAATAGTTATGCAAATGATTTCTTAAATTAGTTATTATGATAGATGCTCTTTCGATTTTTTCCAATAGTAGCTTTTGACTAATTTACAGAGTTGAGATGAGTAGTTGAATGGTAGTTTTGTTTGTTAAGAACATTTTATTTTTTTATTTGATTTAGTTCAGGAACATTATGGTTACAAACATATTATGTTTTCTAGTAAGGATCATTCCACTCCCATAGTATAATAGACACTCTTTATAGTTTCAAATACAGTTCCAACGCCTTTTAAGTTTGTATGATCCCATATTGAGAAGTAAAGCAGGAATCCTATTTTGTTGACCTTTAAACTGGTTACCATACTCGTGATCCACCACTTTTTGGTGTCGTTGCAGGGGAGGTGCTAAAACTTTAAGAGAAAAAACACCTAAAAAATATAATATATAGAAAATCTAAAGAAAGCGAAAGAAAAACAAGGAAAAGTATGCTATAACATGCATGCCTCCATGCCAAAGGGATGAGTTTGTACGTTTCCTACCCAATAGGAATACGAGTGAGTCCAATTCAGATAGTGTTATATTTTATCTTTCTTCTAGATGATATGAACAATCATACCTCAATTCCAACTATGATAATTTTTTTCACTATTCCTAGTAGTGAGACATACACCATGTTAGAGGAAGAAGAGAAATGAGTAGAAATATTTCCATTTACCCTTAGTACTGCTCATGAGGAAGCTCAAATGAGAAATAGAAATACTGTAGTTCTTCCCAATTTTAATGGCCTAACCTTGGAATATCCCTAAATTTTTTTTATCTGAATTTGAAGTACTTTGTAGAATCTATGACTACTCCTCAGGTGCCCATAAACTCAAAATTTTATCTTCCACTTTAAAAGATCTAGCATTAAGATGGTTTATGATTTTGGGAGGAAACAATTTTTTAAATGGGATCAAATGAAACACACATTCCTAGACAAATATAGGGATTATTGTAAGGATAAAGACACCAAGGATGGAATCTTTAGGTTGCAGCAAGGAGAACATGAGTCCTTGGAGGAATATGAACAAAGATTTCAATTGAGTTATAAAATATCCCATACTTGCACCTTAAACAATGAATCCCTGAAGTTAGTATTGCTCTGAGAGGTAAGACAAGACTTGTTGGAAGCTCAAAATATTCTATTTGATGGAGACATATTTTCAAAGAGATATGAAGAAATCCAACATATCTTCAAAAACTACTCTAGGTCCAAAAAAGAGAAAAATAGTAGGAATATGGCCTCTTCCCCAGGGACCTCAAATTGAACCCTAACCAAGTATGATTTGGGGCATCTACTAGATGATATGAAGACTGATATTCTTCAATCCCTTACTATGCAACTGGATGTTATGCATCTCAAAAGAAAATCCGGGAAGAAGCTACACAAGCCCTAGCTATGTTTTTCCCAAAATGTAGGAATAAACATGAGAAAAATCAATGTCCATTAAACGTGGTAGATGTCTGTGGTCTATGTGTAGAAAATCATCCAATAGATAAGTGGCCACTTTCACGCTCTTGTAAGGAAGACATGCAAGATGAGGGAGAAAGGGACATAATGGAGCAAATATATTTTGTAAATCAGAGAAAACCTAACTTCTCGAGACCATTCCAACCACATAAACAACCCTATGTGAACCCATATCAACCACCACTTAATTGAGCCTAAATGGGGCTGGAAACATGGCCAACACAACCAATTTAGAACCATTGGTAGAATGTTAAGAATTCTTATGCTACTCCTTATCCTTATCCCTATCAATAATATCTTGGTAATTATCAATAGTTAGATATGAATCACTATCCTTCTTCATCCAATTGGAAGCCTCAACAACCTCAATATTTGATGCCTCCACCACAACAACCACCAAGGCCACCTTAGTTTACAACACATCCTGCACCAAACCCCAAAAATAATAGACCAATTTAAATGGTGAGGTAGCCCACTTTCCAACCTATGTCTTGGAAATATTGGACTTGGATGAAGTAAATCTACGTTTAGGAAAGATAAACCAAAATCCCACGCCTTCTACAGTGGTAGATCATCCATAAGGTCAAAACACATGTCCAACAGACCTGTATCTGCACGAGGAAGAAGAAAATGATAAGAATCAACATGATGAAGAGAACACTAATAAGGACCTACTACAACATATAGAGAGAAATCCCCCGTTTCTTGAGAGGTTGAAAAGTAAAATTGAAGTTTAAACAAAGAATGCCATCATCAATGAGCCAAAACACTTGAAAATACAAATTCCACTCCTCCAAACCATTAAGGAAGTACTTATCTATAACAAGTTCATTAAATACACTTTCATTAAAAGTCCTAGAAGAAGGAAGAAAGATCCACCCAAAATCAATGTTATAAGGTATCTTGCAGATTTAATGCTAGGAAAGATTGTTAACCCCAAGTATTTTGATCCAAAAATCCCTGTGGTTAATGTCCATGTTAAGGGGGATTTGATCCAAAACACCTTGATAGATCTAGGAGCATCAATCAATGTAATGAAATTAGACACAATGATGGCATTGAATTTGCATGCTTCACTAAGACATACACCATTAGTTCTGCAACTAGCAAATACTTCCATTATATGACCAGTAGGGATATTGGAGAATGTCATCACCATTATTGAATGATGGGAATATCCCGCAGAGTTTGTCATGTTACAGTTCAAAAGAAAATTAAGTGGCTATCCTCTTATCCTTGGTATGTCATGGTTAACAACAACAAAGGCATACATTGCCTGCAGAATAGGGGATATGACCATTACTAGTGGACATTCCAAAAATAGAATCACCTTTTATCCCCCCTACTAAACCCTTCGTTGATATAGAATATCCTCTCTTGTTAGAAGATGATGACAATTATGAGAAAAAAAAAGTTTCCCTTGTTCTCATCATAAACAAAACCTTGGCATTGATAAATGAAGATGAAGATATATTACTATCTAATTTTTTGCAAAATATTTATCCTAACATTGCCATACTTGAAGATATTTTTTAGCAGGTGAAGAAGAGGAAATGGTAGGTGCTCCAAAGGATCCAGAATCAATGTGGAAAATAGTATTCTTTGTGGAACAAAATCCTACCACAGTCAAAGTTGTGGAAATCCTTCCTGGGAAAACTTTGAAGATCAACAATAACTTGGAAGCAGATCAAGAACAAAAACTAACTAAGGTCCTTACAGATGATAGTTCAAACTTTTCTTGGAGTTACAATGAGATGAAAGACATACATCTAGACATTTTTCAACACCATCTATACATAAAGGAATATGCTGTCCCAATAAGGCATCCACATAGGAGGATGAATCCAACATCGAAAAACATTGTTAAGCAAGAGTTACAAAAATTACTATATGCTAGTTTTATCTACCCCATATCGAATAGTGAGGGGTGTTAGTTTTTCAACATTAAGCTAGCATTATTAGGATCTTTAACTGAGAGAATAACAAGTACAACAATCAAACAGAAGAGACAATGAACACAGTGTTTTTACTCGAGGAAACCATAAAGGAGAAAACCCCGCAACTTCCTCATAGATAGAATCAACACCAAAACAGTAAAAGCCACAAAACATTAAGTGATCTCCCGACAGCAGTAATCTTCTTCTTATCTAGCCCCAGTGTCTTCTCCTTCCTCAACTATGCGCTATACTTGACTGTGGATGACTTGTGTGATAAATAGAGACTCCAGTTCTCTATTTATACTAATCCCGACATGACTAAAACCCTACTAGGGCCGACCTCTACTAGGAGAGTCTAATAACCCTAGTGCCCTGGAACTGTGGGGACTTTAACCCTTAGACAATCGGAGGGTTACTCACTATAACTTGACATGAATTGTTTACATTACCGATCGGAACATCGGGGCATGACAATATGACTCAATTACATTATAGATACATCCCGGAATAAACACCGGGTTACAATACATAAGATACATAGATGAATACATTCCAAAGTTACAAATACATCAACAAGGGGGTGTCCCCCAGGTGATAGTAATGGAGGATATGTGTGGAATATAGAGAAATTAATAAGGTAACAAAGAAGGATCATTTCCCATTTCCTTTCATTGATCAAGTCCTAGATACCCTGTCAGGAAAGAAATTTTTCTCATTCTTAGATGGCTTCAGTGGATACAACTAGATCAAGATTCATTGAGAGGACCAAGACAAAACAATGTTTACTTCTCCTTGGGGGACGTTTGCTTACAGAGTCCTCCCATTTTTCCTATGCAATGCTCATGCAACATTTCAATGAGCTGTCTTGAGTATATTTGTAGACTTTTTCCATGATAGTATGGAAAAATACATGGATGATTTTACACCACATGGATAATCTTTTCAGGAGGACTAAAAAATATGGATGTTGCCTTGAAGAAATGTATATAGATGAGCTCATGTCTAAGAAATGAGAAATTTGAAATGATGATGAGTGAGGGAATAATGCTAGGACACCACATATCTGTGCTAGGACTTCAAGTGGACCAAGCCAAAGTTGAAGTTATCAAGAATTTTCCTCCACTAGTAAAACATATATATGTAAGAAGTTTTCTGGGCGAAACAAGCTACTACAAGAGATTCACTGAATGCTTCAGTAAGGTAGCAACTCCCATGTTTTCCCTTCTAACTAAAGATATATATTTTTTGTGGACAAAAGATTGTATGACACCATTTGAGCAACTCAAGGACAAGACAATTACAACCCCCATGCTTCAAGGGCCCAATTGGATCCTACCATTTCAAATCCACTTAGATGCCTTTAATAAGGAAATCAAAGCAGTCTTGGGACAACTAGAGGACAAGAAGCCCAATGCAATTTATTATATTAGCAGAAACTTGGCTATAATTGAGCTCAATTACATAGTGAGAGAGATTTTTTTTTTAGTTGTGATTTATTCCACCAACAAATCCATATACTATATCATAGGATACCCAGTGTATGTACACACCGATCACTCTGCAATAAAGTCTTTGATAAATAAACCTAACACTGGTGCTAGAGTCATTAGGTGGATTTTACTTTTGCAAGAATTTGACATCACCATTTTAGACAAGTCAAAGAAACACAATGTGGTTGCAAATTTTCTATCAAGACTAACACATGTTGTAGATAAGGAATTAGTTGAAGATTCCTTCCCAGACGAGCATATGTTTTCCATATTAGTTCAGAGTCCATGGTATGCTGACATCACAAAATTCCTAGTCTCTGGGAAGAATTCCACAATAATTTGATTACAAGCATATCTCTAAGACCATAAGGATGAGTGCAACTTGAACTTGGATCCAAGAATTTCTGTTCAGAAAAGAACTAGACCAGATTTTGAGAAGATGCATAAGGGAAGATGGGTTGCATGATACACTTCATGCTTATCACAATGATCCATGTGGGGGATATTATGCAGCCAAAAGGACAACCTATAAGATACTATAGAAAATATATTATTGGCCTACACTACATAAGGATGCCCAAGAATATGTGTCAAGATATGATGATTGCCAACAAATGAGGAAGCCCACAAGAAGGAATGAAATGTCTCTATAACACCAAGTATCATTGGAACCTTTTTACAAGTGGGGATTTGACTTTTTGGGGCCAATAAACCCACCATTCAACCATAAAATTCATGTAACACCCCGGTTTTGACCCCATGGTATTGAATTGCACATGATGTAAATATTTTATTTGATCATGATGTGGAGCTCAAGGCAAAGGCCCCACCATGGATTTAGTATTTTATGTATCAATGATTAAAATCAATGCCGATGGTTTATGTGCTAGCTAGACACAATATGTTTGAGACATCATGTCAAATGCAAATTAATAAAAATACCACAACTAGTTATGCGCCGCAACGTTAAAGAGATGGGGGCATGTTTTCACAAGGAATAGGGAGGGGGAAACATTAAAACCTTTGAGCCAATGGGAAAAATACAAATGTCTAAGGGAAAACCCATAAAGTGGTCAAATACCCATTTTGTCCTTTTGTGCCCAGTCATCTAGAAGTTGGTTGAGGAAGTTATTGCATGGGAATGGGCAAGGCATGGGGGTCAATTTCGAATTGGGCAGAACAACCATTTTTGGGAAAACGAATTTTGACTTATGGGCCAAGTAAATACTTGGAAAAGGAGGCCCAAGCCATTATTCACCCATGCATTTTCTCTCTCAAGCAGCTGGAGGAAGCTGGGGCATTCTCATCCCATTTTTTCTGCATTTTTCTCCATTTTCTACATGCCCACAAATTCGTTTGGATCTTGCTTAGTGAATGTGCAGCAAGGATTGATGATTTGGGGGTTTCTAAGAGGCGTTTTTGTCTTCCTCATGTAGCAAGAGCTTGCTGAGCATTTAAATCCACGTTTTTATGTTGTTTCTTTATTTTTCCATACCCATATTTTCGTTTTTGAAGTTGTGCAGTGAATGGGCAAAGGAGAACCACGATTTGGGTGTGGATGGGGGTCATTTTAGCCTCTACAATTCCCTGAAACATTTTGTGAAATCGTATTTCACTCACAGGGTGTTTTTCCCCCAATTTTACCAATTTGTTCTTGGTTGCAAACCCATTTTTGGTTATGCTAAGTGGTTGGGGGAATATAACCACGATTTTTGGGTTTATGGCAGTCGTTTTTTCCCACATGAAGCCATAGATGTATCTGAAATTGAAATTACTATCAGAGGGCTATTTTACCCTTGTTTCCTTTTCGTTTTGGCTTCTAGGACATTTTTGTCCATACCCAACAATTGTACTTTGATGTGGAGTGCATGCTTGTGTTGACTTGGCTGAGTAAGTCCAAGGAACCCATCTGTTAGATGGTTGAATGTGTTTGGATGTGATTGTTGGCTTGGATGAGTAGGTCCAAGGCCCCCACGTTATTGGCTTATTTCCCTAATAGTCTATGGAACCCAACTCTGTGTTGGCTTGACTATGGGTGTATGGTCTTGTTGTGTGTAAGCCTATTGTTCCCTAGTTCCTTGTGGAAATCATTCCCAGCTCGGGGGTGGTAGTGGTGCTGAGAGATTGATGAGCACACTGGCCTATGGTTGGGTGGAACATTGCAGCAACATAGCTAGTTGTGGGGAAGCTTCTTCTAAAGATAAGTATTCTTTGTGTATTTAATTTCTGCAACTGTGTTTGTTTTATGAATTACTATGAACATGCTAAATGCTTGAATGAATGTGTTTTTATTCCGCTATTTATTTCATGTATAAAGCATCTATGTATGTATTTAATTCAATGCATTTTTACTATCATTTTCATGGGGATAGATCTCCCGTTTGACAACAGCAACAGCCTAGTCACGTCCTCCCCATCATCGGTATGAGGAGTGGGGACGTGGCAAGTCACATCCTGCTATACGTTGATTATCTTACAAAGTGGGCCTAAGTCAAAGCATTAACTACAATAGATGAGAAAAGTATAACCAAATTATTTACAGAGAATATATTTACGAGGTTTAGGGTCCTTAGATAATTTCTTTTCAATCAAGGAATGCAGTTCACATCAAACTTGATTGAATATTTTTTAAGCAGAAACAAGATAAAACACTAAAATCCTCCTTTAACCACCCACAAGCAAATGGGTAGGTATAAGTGACAGATAGGGAGCTTGAAAAGATACTCACAAAAATAGTTCAACTTCATAAAAGGGATTGGGCATGCAAATTAAATGAAGCCATCTAGGCCTACAATACAACAGGGAAAACTGCTACAGGATTTATACCCTATGAGATACTTTATGGGAAAAAGGTAATGTTTCCCATTGAATTTGAGATAAGAACACTTAGAATAGCTGCCACTCTCAACTTAGATCCATCAATAGCACAACAAGAAAGGATTCAACATTTGAATGCACTTGATGAATATAGGCAACAAGCTCTCTCTCATACCGAGATAGTACACCAACAAAGAACACAACAGTATGACAAGCATATAGGGACTAAAAGGTTTTAAGAGAGAGATTGGGAATTATTATATGATTCAAGGTTCAGAAATTTAAAGGAAAGTTAATGACGAGGTGGTTAGGACCATATCAAATTGATATATGTTATGACAACGGGTCAATAAAAATAAGGACAATTGATGAGGCTTATACCCCATTACTAGTGAATGGCCATCGATTGAAATTATACAAAAATACATTTTCTAAAGAGGAGTTCACCCGAAGTCTCTACAAGAAGAATATAATGGTAATTGAGGACACTGATGTCCTCATGACAAGTTGAAAAAAATAGTATAAAAAAGAAAAAAAAAGAAAAAAAAGAAAAAAAAGAAAAAAAAGAAAAAAAAGAAAAAAAAGAAAAAGGAAAAAAATATTGTCAGTGAAAACTTCTTCTGAAGCACTTACATAACATACGTTCGGTGAAAACCACTCTATGACACATTTAGTATGTAAAAAAAATATTAAAAAAAGAAAAAAAGAACCTAACATCGTTTTCTTTGTAGAGAAACTATACAACATGCATACAACATACGCCCTACATGCATATTGCCAACTACAGTAGACAATCCATCCAACTACAACAAGCGATCCTGTCAACTATAGTAAGGAATCCAAACAACTAAATGAAACATGCCTACAAACTACATCACATGAACCTACAAATTATGACAAAAAATCTAAAAAAATAGATTCTTCCAAGCCACAAATCCACATGCATACCTATTAAAAAATTCAAAATTCTAGTGATTCAACAAAAGGAGGTACGCATTTATGTTTTAATCATATTTATTTCTTAAATATCTAATTAGTCTCTAAAATTCCACCAATCAACAAAATAATTGTGTTGAGGTCAACACACTACAGTTCCTAGGGGGAGTTTGTGTCTTCATGAGACATGATCGAATGGCTAACATAATAATGATTAAGGAATGCTGTGAGATTAAGGGTGATATAAAAGGATATGAAGGACATTAGTGTAAATCTGTGAAGAATCCTTTATTGTCAGCAAAATTATAGGTCCTTTTCATTTCAAAGGAAACCACCACCCTCTAAACCAATTATTAGTAAGGGAGAATGTGTGAAGGTAAGGCCGTTAAAAATAAGGAAGTTGGTATGTTCAAGGTAGTTACCATGAGCAGTATTTGGAGAACAAAATCCTGAAGCTATGTGAGGTATTTGGAGAGCGAATCCAGAAGGAGGTTAAGGTGAATTTTAGTGGAAGTTCCAGGGAAGAGAAGATGACGACTGGTTTAGAACGAAGTGAACCTATAGATACATATGATATTTATAAAAATCCAGAGATGCCAGAGATATTTAGAAATGCTGGGTGGATGGACTATTTTTCTAAGTTGGATGGTTATGACATAGAGACTTCCATTGAATTTACTAGGAATTTGAAGCAACTAAACGATAATGAATTTGTAACTAGGGTAAAGGGACTGAGGACCCCCCTTGATGAAGCTAAAAGGGTAAGGTAAATTGGGCTTCCTCTAGGACAACCATGGAATAAAGATGAGAAGGAGCTATGAAATATTTCCAAGAAGGAGTTATTTATAGAAGGAGAAGTGTATGAGGATGTTAGGGATGGAGTAAAAAGAGAAACTATGCCTAGTCCTCGGAAATAGGTATCAACTCAGGTTCTTAAATGCATCACTTGTACTACTCGTTTGAGTCAAATTCAAGTGTTTGGTTGTAGATTACTAACTCTATTGAGGCAAAGACCCCATTTAAATGCAAAAGAAAATATTCACATTCCCTACTTCATGTTGTATTCCTTGTGGGGAATATATGAGAGAGTGAGGTAGGGAAAATATGATGCCTTTAGCCACCATTGTCTCATTAAATTAATTATCAAGACAGAGTTGTAGAAGCATATTCCTCAATTTTCCTAGGAAGAGTTCATCAAGATTCTGAAGAGGATGTTCAATTAATGATAAATCCAAGGTCAACAATAGATTCCACCTTATATGCAAGTAAGAAAATGAATAGAATCTCAGTCAGGACTCCCACCCGAATGATGCAAAGCAAAAGAGAAGAAGTGGATTCTTTCACTACAAGAGAAAAGAGAAAAAAACCAGCTAGAGGAAGTAGATGACAATGATATCATCATAAGCACTTTCGATAAAATGAAAAATCAATCCACTCCATCCTCCAATAAAATGAAGGCTTCTTCTGCCTTTGGGTATGAATTTAGGCCAACGAAATGAAGGTTGAAAGCATAGGCTCATTTTTTAAGAGAATGATAGAGCAAAGATAAAAAGGAGACAAGTCATAAGGATGGCTTTGAATATTTACCATTCTGGTTGAGATGGATACCACTGAAGATGTTGTGCTATCACCAATGAAGGAAGAGGCAATGATAGAAAGTATCTAATTACAGAATGCAAGGAAGGAATTGACACTATTCAGGGAGGAGTTAACACAATTGAAGGCTATGTCATACTATTCAACAACTGCCCTAGAAAATGACAAGGAAACACTATCCAATGAGGTATCTATATTAAAAGAGAAGGTACAAAGTTTAAAATCTTAGTATACAGACAATTAAAATAAATTGGAGCAAAGGAATGCATAATTTCAACATGAAGTGGATCTATGTAAGGAGTATATAGAAAATAAAAGTTAGAAGATAACAAATTTGGAGGGTACCCTAGACAAGACTACTCAACTCTTTGAAGAAATTATTGGTTGCAGACCCCATTAAAAGTTTATACAGTGTTTTTAAGGGAGATATGGTACATGTATCATCTATATTGGATTAAGAAACAACTTCCATACAACGTCATAATTACAAAATATTTTGTTGAATCTTATCAGAATAGTTCATAGGAAGAAAAATATTTATTAAGTGAATTATATTTGCATACCTTTATTCTTCCTCAACCTTACAGGTGGTCCCTGAACCTTATGTAGGGGATGTACAGTTAAGGGATTTGTGTTCTTGGTTTAATAATGAAGTTGATAGATATTAGGATGTGGATCTATACGATTCATAAGAATAGAAAATTAGCTTGTGGGTCAGAGCTAAAACTCCCCATTGACATGTTCATTCATATTAATAAAAATTTGACTACTAACCCATACCTCATCCTTATTATGCAAGAAAACAACAGGAAGCTATAACTCTATAACTCTTTATGATCAAGTTCTATAAGGAATTTAAGTCGAGGATATTATAGAAAACATAGACATATGGGATGGGATATATCCTAAACTAAAAATGAAGGAACCACACTCCCCAAGCAATTTGAAAGTTTCTATATTTAGGGCCCAATTGTATAAAAGAACACTAGAAAGGAAAGGCCTTGAATGGATCGGTCTTAAGATAAATTCACCCCTATTACTCCCTATCAAACACATTGAAGAGAATTATGGAGAGGTGGAAAAGGTGGGTTGGGAACAAGTGGAACACAACTTGGGTTATATAAACAAGGAAAAGTTCCAAGGATCGTTACCTATGATGGAAGGTGGGTGGGAGCATAAAAGGAAAAGTCTACAGTTCTAGAGTAACATATTGCATAGTGACGAGAAATCCCTTTAGTTGGCGAGGATGATGAGCCCCAATTTTGGTAGGTAAAACTCGTATCTTAGAGATTAACCATGAAGACATAGAAGTATTAATTAAAGGATTGGTTACACATTTTGAGGTTGATTATGTATTTAATGAATGGAATGATGATGATACAAGTGTTTATCCTTTATTTTGTTTGATTCTCTTTAATTTTGGCTAAAGCAGTATAATGAATGCTATTAGCATGTAATTGTGAACCACAGAAGATCGAGGTAGGAATTAAAGTCAAGTTATAGTGTTTCCCTATTTTGAAGATCAAGTTATGAATCAAAGTTGAGTTCCACTTTCTGCATGATTGATGTCAAAATTTCCAGTAATGATACAGTCACAACTGAAGTCCACAACCAAAGTTTAACTAGTATCAAAATTTTTAGAGATTAATGAAGGAATGTAAAAGTTGACAAAGGTAAATTACACTAGCCATCGACACATTTTGAGATCCTGACTAACTACTATTTATCTCCAGCATTTCAGGAACGAAGGATCAATTATGATAAAGTTTTAGACTTAAGTTAATTTCTTTATTAGGTTTTAGATCTTTTATTTTTTGTAATAAATAGATATTCAGACACTTAGATGAGGGTTCAACTCTCTAGTATTTTGAAACAGTTGGATACAACAATTTTGTAACATCTTTTTGCTTATTATACATTTATGAAGCTATGAAGATTAAATAGTTTAATGACAATGTCCTATTCCTTGCATTTCGGGAGTGCTTAGTTTCTTTCATTCTTGCATTACTTTGGGGAAGGCCCCCCTCATCGCAATGACAAGAGTTATTGATTAGCTGAAATAGTTTAGATAATTCGTGCTCATGATCCATTATGCTTCAATCATTTAGAATCAACCATACTTTCCGTTTTGCTTTCTGTAGTGTAGATCAGTGGTTGTTGTAGTAATGTTCATTCATTACTGTAGTTTTCTGTAGAACGTTTTTTCTTGCAAAATGAACTAGTTACGTAGATTTCAATGCATTTTTAATATTTAGTTTTGCCAGTTAGGGTAGTTATACCAATTTATATGCTTTCATATATTTGATTTAGTTAGATTTAATTTGCTTTCTCTCATAGATTTACTTCATTAAGATGAAAGTTTAATGCTTTCATAGATTTATTTTATTTCATTTAGCTTGCAATATTTAGTTTGTTGATATCTTCCAGAGTAGTTATTTGCTTCTAAATTGAATGCTTATGCTATCTTCTTTCTAGTTAGATAGTTCTGCAAATGATTTCTTCAATTAGTTATTCTGATAGATTGTCTTTCAGTCGTTTCTAGAAGAAAATTTTGATTAATTTACAGAGTTGAGATGAATATCTGAATGGTAGTTTGTTTTTTCAAGCACATTTTCCTATTTTATTTGATTTAGTTTACACACATTATGGTTACATATATATTCTATTTTCAAGTAAGGATCATTCCACTCCCATAGTAGAATATATGTTCTTGATAGTTGCACATACAATGCCAATTCCTCTTAAGTTTATACGGTCCCAGATTGACAAGTAAAGTATAAATCATGGTTTGTTGACCTTTAACTTGGTTACCATACTAGATACCCACTGAGGGGGCTTGAAACTTTTCTTCCTTTGGTCAAACTTCTCATTTTTATTATCCTTCCATGCCTTATGGAAATCAATCTTTATTTTGGCTTGATCATAACAATACGTGGAATTTCTAATGGTCTCATATAGAGTTTGGGGCTCATCAAACTCAATTATATCTTTGTAGGACTAGGGAAACCCACTTAGAAAATGTTTAATTTTCAACTTATCATCCCTGAAATGCTTGATATATCTCAACAAATCCAGGAATTTATTTGCATATTTCTCCATAGTCATTTGGCCCAATTTCATCTTATGGAATCCTTTAATTTTCCATCATAGTACCTATTAGAGAGATACTTTTTCTTAAAGTATTTAATTAATTGCTTCCACCCAATATTCCTTTAATTGATATTATTCACTTTCCTAAGGTGATCCCATGACATAAATGCTCTTCCATTCATATTGAATATAGCCACTCTTGGTTTTATATTTTCCGAGTAGTCTTGGACTTGGAAATAATTCCTCATCCCCAGAAAGTCAAGCCTCAACTTCTTGACCATATTTTATCTCAACATAAAATGTAGGAGGTTTGGACCCTATGGATAAGATTTCCAACGACTATAAGTATGCCCAATTCTGATTTATGAGCAAAAAGTTATAGTCCTTCAAAATTACCAAATTTGTCTATTTTCTACACTTTTCTTGTAGGTTAATTTTAGTTCCAGAAGCCAATTTAAGACACGTGTAAAATATAATCTATGAATAACTAGAACGATTGTTCTATTGGCATAGATAGTAGATGTGACTATGATTTCTCAACAATTTTCAATTTTATGATATGATGCTCCAATAACCTTCTATAAAAATTTGGAATTGACTACTTTTATCTTTTCCACTCTCTCTTTAGAAACTTTTTCCAGTTCTGTAACACCCCCTCACAATCCACAGTTGCCCTTTTTTTTATATTATGTTGCTTCAGCAGTTGCAGTTAAACTCCATAACCAAATTTGTTGATTTAAGAAAAAAAGAATGAAGGTCAAGGGGCTTGCCAGGTTATCCCCGCAACATTATCCCTATTTTTTATGTAAATAATTTGATTTTGTGCAATCTGACACATAAGTTCAATTTAGTTTTCAACTGATATGGTCTAGTATTGATGTGTCCTGAAACATGCATGTCATTGTGTCAAACAGGTATTACCTGTCACCCCCTGTCATGACTAGATCACCCCCCCACACTCGCTTCCAAATTACCATACCACTTGACCTTGGGCGTCGACGATTTTCCTGTTACCAGAAATGGTAATGGATCTAAATGAAAGGGGTTTTGGAAAATCCCTTGGGGAGTTGTTGTCAATAAAAAGATGACACGTACCTCAGGTGACTTTGGCCCAATGGTTCATTCAACCCTTGTTAACACACATGCACATTGTCACCGCATTATGATCCATGACCATCGATCTGTCCTTTCATCTGATGGTCAGACCTTCATCCACCTACTGTTAACCACCACACAAGTTGTCTGCGTGTCATGAACCCTAACTGTCGATATACCTCATCATCTAGTGGTCAGATCTCATCCACCTACCATTAACCATCACACTAGTTTCTCATGCACTATCAACTACAATAATTGATTTGCCCTATTTTCCAATAATTAGATCTCCATATGCTAAGCCCTTAGTTCCTTGCCTTTGGTCACCTGGTCTGTCGGGTCTAACATTGTGTTGATAAATTCTTACTAGGCCCTAGGTCATATTTTAGCGCTCAGGACCTGATGTTGTCAGTCCACATCGTACCTCTGACTTGGGTGGATCCTCCACACCAGTCATCCACATGGAATCGGTGGGTCCCACCTTAAAATTTCCATTTTCTTAAGAATTTTGAAACTATACAAAATTTTAATTTTGCAGTTAGCGGATTAATTCAATATTATGTCTGACCCCTTGTCCGTCTTAACAAAACTTGGAATTTGTAGAACATAGATATAATCCATGACTTGTTTATAATACCATTTGGCAATTGAAACCATGAATTTCCATAGAGTGTTTCATTTGCAACTCATATTTCTGCCTATAAGTGTGCATTTCTGGCCCATACAACTCCAATATTGCAACCAAAAGCATTGATACCAATCTGTAACATCTCCTTCACCTAATCTAACTAGTAGTATGGGATATTAACTAAATTTAGGATTCCAAATTTCACCCATAACCAAGATTATGAATTCATAACAATAAAAGTATGTGTGTAGATGCTTAGTACAAATACACTGTAGAAGTAAAAGATCTATACACATATAGAATTCATATGTGAGCTTATGTTGGTTGTGGATCCTGATCTTCCTGATTCAAATATGTTTTTTCAGTCGTGTTTGGATCCCAACACTTGATGGGGGGGAGGGATTCCCCCCATACTATAGGCATTAGGGGGGTCCAGGGGGGAGATGAATCTTTTGGGAGGCCCCCTCTGTGGGGGTTCGGGGGCATTGCCTCGTAGCAAAAATTTAGGAAAAAATGCCTTGTAAAATGTTGTAATTTCATAGTTATGACTTTGTCAATAATGGGCGATTTACATGCCCATGGTATTTTCCCATGGTATTCCCTTTATAAAAGGAAGGAATTGTAATACGACTAGGTATTGTAGCATTGTAAAACAATATTTTTTATTGTGTGAGAGAGACCGTGAGAGAGTGAAGAGGAAGGGAAACATGTTTGTTGTAGGTTGTATCCCTTCATTTTTGCTTGATGGTATATTAATAAAGGACTAGCAATTTCTTTGTGGACGTATCCCATATTGGGTGAACCACATTATATTGGTGTCTCTCTTGTAATATGTTTTAATATTTGCATATTGTTTATTGTTTATTGTTATTGCAATGTGATCCTGTTTTCTAATAACTTAATCATTACAGGCATCAATCAAAACATTTTAGATTCAAATATAATAGAAAACGTTTCTTTAACAAAAAATATCCAAGCAATGGGTTGTGTAAGAGAGATTTTCCACCCAGCAATAGGCACTCTATCTAGAATATACTATTTCTACTGAGAGGCTGCCCCCAAGTTGGTCTATGAGGTCACTAGGGTAAATGAAACACCTACATGCTTCCCTCTCACATCCCACAACATGCTCTGCTAACTATGCTTAGCCAAAAGCTCATCATGATCTCTACAGGGATATCACTAAGCCATCACAACCATGACACTCCTTCCAACTGCCCCACACAACACAAGGAAGGTAATTCCCTTCACTAATCCATTGTTCCCTCATGAAATCCAACCCTTACAATACTTACCAAAGTGTGCAATAAGAGTCCAACCTATTGTATTCTATTGAAGAAACTCTTGCAACATTAATTCATGGCTTCTCAAGCATCGTAAAGTAGCTGAACTGAATGGGTAAATGTTCCTATCATTCCAAACCTCTATGCTGACCTAAATCCATATATTTTTCCTTCAAATTTGCAGCTCTGTCTCTAAATTCGAATTTCTAGGTTAAAAACAGCCAGGTAATGGTCAGGAACAACAATAGGAAACTCTATGTAGTGTAGAAATGTAACACCCTGGTTTTGACCCTGTTTTCCTTAAATGTATATGATGTATATATTATGGTGTGGAGCTATAGGAAAATTCCCCACCATGGATTGTTGTGTTATGTTTCGGCGATGCTGATGGTATTTTGTGCTAGCTAGGCAAGTTATAATGTTGGACACCATGTACATATGCAAAATTAATTAATAAGACCCACAACCAGCTATGTTTATGCAACAATAATGAAAAGGGCATGATTTCCTAAGGTTAAGGGGGGGGGGGGATGTCTAACCCTTGGGGAAAATTGGGGAACAACCAAGTGTCAAGTGATGAACCCATCTAGATGTCAACCACCTTGTTTGTCTTACTCACCCATCCTTTGTCTCATTCAACCACCAGAATTAATTCCTAGGGTTGGTTGGGGCAGTTATTGCCTTGGGAAGGCGTCTACATGGGCAGCTGTGGAAGTTGGAAGGACTGTCAGTAATTTCCCACATGCAAGCCAGAGGCATGAGCATTCGTTCCCTTACGGGGGCAGGGAACCATCCATCCAGTCATTATTCCATTCCATGATTCCATCTTCACGCAGGGGCCTGCTCTCATTTTTTTCCTCACGCAGGTGATTCCACCTTCATGCAGGTTGTATTATTCCCCTCACGCAACTGAGAGATCGCTGCTAGTTTCCCCATGAATTTTGGGTTGTTGTAGGTTTTTTGTTGAGTTGTTTTGGCCACATTAGGGCCATAAATGACTCTGGAGTCAAATTGCTTAGTCTGAGCTATGTATTACCCAATTTCCATTCCAGTTTTGTTCTGTGGTTTTTTCTTTTAGATCGCAGAGCTGTGAATTGTTGTGTTGGGCTGTGTGTGTGCACAGTGGTTGGTCCTTGGACTGTTTGGGAGTGGAAGTGGAGCCTAAGCATGCTTGATAAACCTAGTGTGTGTAGGGGCCTCACGGGCAGAGTTAGAGGGCTGACTTTCTTCTCCACACCCCTTGAATAGTACTAGAAGGGAAGTCATGGCCTGAGGGACTGTGCAGCAGAGAAGGGGATGATTCCTTGTGTTGGGTGTGTGTGGATGTTATAGAAGTTAGGCTAGATTTGGTGTAAGTGTCCTCAGCTCTTCATTGAGCACACTAGCTTAGTAGCCAACGTTTCTAGCTTCTGATAGCATGCTAAACCCAACTCTGTTGGCTTGGCTGAGCTGTGTATCCTTGGCTACGTGTGAGCTTGCTAGTTTCCCCTTAATCCGTGTGGAATCATGCCCAGCTTGGGGGTGGTAGTGTTGCTGAGAGATTGATGAGCGCACTGGCCTATGGTTGGTGGAACGTTGCAGTGACGTAGCTGGTTGTGGGACAAGCTTTTTGTTAAAGATAAGTATCTCTTGTCCATTCTGTCTTTGCAATTATATTTATTGCTTAAATGAGATGATAAACATGTTGAATGTATTGGATGAATGTGTTTTCTTCCGTTGTATGTTAATTATTTATGCATCTATGTATGTTTATTTCCAATGCATTTTATTTTACGTTCATGAGGCTAGATTGCCCGGATTGTTAGCATTATAGTCGCGTCCTCTCGCCGGTATAAGGGTGGGGACGTGACAGTGTGGTATTAGAGATTTAAGTTGTAGTATTGGGCCTCTATGGGCCAATATTGAGCAGCTTATAGAAGCAAGGTTAGTTTCTGAGTTCAGCAAGAAGAAGCAGGCCAGTAGAGAAAATTTTGGAAAATTTCCTAAGTATGGAAATTTCTCTGTGTGGCGGCTGAGGAACATGAAGTCGGGTCGATGTAACGGCTGGGAAACTGAAACAGAGCCGCTATGATGGCTACCTTCACTAAAAATCATCGATACAGTGGATCAATTGGTAGACCCTTTTCGTAGCGGCAGTTATAACGTTAGGATCGAGCCGCAATGACGACCGAGTTCCCAGGGAAAGAGCCGCTACAATGGAGAGTTCGAAAGAATATGGATTGACGGTGACATATAATTAATAAGAGAGCCACAGCCTTGGCTGGGTCCAGGGATATAGCCGCAACGCCGGTAGGGAAGAAAGGGAGATTTCACCGCGGAGGAAGATTTCCTCAAAAATCGTCTAAGTGTTGGGTGACGGTAAAAATTTGGAGTTCTAGCCACAACGGAAGCGGACGAGAGATAATGTTCGAGCCGCTATGCGATGGGTGTAAGTTCGAATTGGGGATGCAATGACAGCTATGGAGTTAAAAGACAAGCTCGGAGGAGAGCTGTAATGATGAGAAAAAGTTCAAGTGTTCTCCGCTACAGCGGTGGAATAAAGTGGAAAATATTCCGCAGCGGTGGGTAGAGATGAAAGTTTAAGCTGCTACGCAGTGAATGAAAAATGACGAAGTTACCGATGTGCAACAGCAGGTGAGGACAGAAGCCGGAGCCGTGGCAGTGGCAATAAAATAAATAATCAGTCACAACGGTGACGACTGAAAGTCGACGAAGGATCCGCTACGATGGCAGAGAAAAGATGAAGTTGTAGCCTCTACAATGGATGGGAACCAAAGATTGAGCCGCTACAATGGAGAGTGAGAAAAGAAGAGAGAGCTGCTCAAGCAGCGGCTAAAAGTTGAAATTTTTTTCACTATAGCAGAAGGAAGCTGAAGATTGAATCGCTACAGTGGCGGGTTTTTCCAGTGAAATTATGGGGGCCAAAAAATGGTAGCAAGTTCATGTGCCAAATTGTGCGAAATCGAAGGATTTAAAAAAAAAGAAAAAAAATGAGGGTGTTGCCCTTGACCTGCCCTGTAGTGGTGCAGGGAAGCCACAAGGGGGCAAGCCCCCTTGACCCCCATCATCTCCCTGAGACAGTCGTTCTTTGAGAAAGAAAATTCTATGTTTTGGGCAAAGTTTTCATTGTATGATTTTTCCAAGAGAAGGTAAGTAATTATGATTTGTATAAATGTTATGCAGCTAACAGTTGTGTTACTAACACATTTTGCAGAAATCTAGTCATCCAGTTGAATGCTGCTATGTTGCAGAGTTTGACAGACTTGTAAAGAAAAATGGACTCTAGGCATGGTACAGTAAAACTAGAAGGTAGTAAGAGCATTACCAGAAGAAGAAGAAGGAATTATAGTTGATCATCTGACTCAGAAGAATCCAATGGGGATTCAATCTTTTCTTCTCACAAGAGGAAGAGAAAGAGGCGCCACAGGGATAGCTCTCGAGATGAATTCAAGAAGGATAAACCTCCTACGTTTGATGGTGAATTAAAAACTGGACAAGAAGCTAAAGCTTGGCTTCTTGGGATAAAGAAGTATTTCCAAATTCAGGACTATTCAGGAAACATGAAGGCAAGGGTTTCCATATTCAATCTGAATGGAAGGGCATCCATTTGGTGGGAGCACTTCAATCAAGTAAAGAGGATCAGTGAAAGGAGACATAAGTGGAAACAATTCGAGAATTATTTCAAGCAGAAATACCTCTCTGACAGGTATTATGATGACAAAATTAAGGAGTTCCATGAGTTGATATTGGGATAGCAGACCATGGAAGAATATGCAAATTGTTAGATTTTTTATCATTCAAGCTAGCATTATCTTAGGATGTTATCTGACAGAATAACATGCAGATGAAAAATCACAAGAGACAAGAGACACATAGAATTTTTCTCGAGGAAACCATAAAGGAGAAAACCCCGCAACTTCCTTAAAGATATAATGAGCACCAATGGAAAAAGTAAAACCTGAAAACATAAAGATGATGTCTGACAATAGTTGTCTCTTTCTCCAATCCCAATTTCTTCTCTCTCACTCATGCACCCCAATGAGTGAGTGTGTGTGTGATAAATAGAGAGGCTTGATCTCTATTTATATTCTTTCGTTCACTTAATGTCCACTTCAACATGTCAGCCCCACTTAACAATTACTTACTAGGGCCGACATCTCTAGGAGAGCCTAATAACCCTAGTGCCCTACAACTATGGGTACTTTTCCCTCTGATCAACAAGGAGGGTTACCCACAATGACTTTACAAGACTTGTTTACATTATTGAATCTCCCGATAGGAACATCGGGGCATGACATGACTCAAATACATAACAGACACTTCCCGAAATAAACATCGGGGTACAATACATAAGATATATAAGTGAATACATTCTGAAGTTACAAATACATCAACACTTCTTCTTAACTAGGAAGTTATTCTCTCGACACAATTTATTAGAACAAGTCTTCTTCTCTGTATCATTTGGATCATCATCGAGTTCTAGTCATCTTCATCTAGATTTGGATCATCATCACTAGATCTATATCATCACTGGATCTGGATCATCATCACTAGATCTGGATCATCACTGCTGGATCATCATCACTGGATCTGGATCATCACTGGGTTATCATCATTGGTGCTATCTCTTGATTCTTCTTGTCATAGGAAGTTCTACAGAGCCATCCCTTTCTCATGCTGGTTGTAGGCCTATCCTCCAAGTAGGTCTTCATCTTCTTCAGCACTTATATCTGACCTGGTCAGAAAGGCCCGCCCAACACTTACATCTGACCATGGGATGAACACATCGACCATGTTAGAAAGGAATTCCCAACACTCACATCTGACCATGGGATGAACACATCAACCATGTTAGAAAGGATCTCAGTCCCAGATTGAAATTCCTGGTAACTGACCAGGTGCCTCCATCCTCCCATAGAATGGCATCTCAGCACTTAAGCTGCACTTCAGTCCCAGACTGAAATTCTTGGTAACTGACTAGGTGCCTCCATTCTCCAAGAGAATGGCATCTCAGCACTTAAGATGAGCTTCAGTTCCAGACTAAAATTCTTGGTAACTAACCAAGTGCCTCCATTCTCCCAGAGAATGGCATCTCAGCACTTAACCTGAGCTTCAGTCCCAGACTGAAATTCTTGGTAACTGACCAGGTGCCTCCATTCTCCCAGAGAATGGCATCTTAGCACTTAAGCTGAGCTTCAGTCCTAGACTAAAATTCCTGTTAACTGACCAGGTGCCTCCATTCTCTCAAAGAATGGAATCTCCGCACTTAAGCTGAGGTTCAGTCCTAGACTGAAATTCCTGGTAATTGACCAGGTGCCTCCATTCTCCCAGAGAATGGCATCTCAACACTTACGCTGAGCTTCAGTCCCAGACTGAAATTCTTGGTAACTGACTAGGTGTCTCCTTTCTCCCAAAGAATGGCATCTCAGTACTTAAGATGAGCTTTAGTCCCAGAATGGAATTACTGGTAACTGACTAGGTGCCTCCATTCTCCCATAGAATGGCATCTCAGCACTTAAGCTGAGCTTCAGTCCCAGACTAAAATATTAAATTGAGCACATAGATCTGTGGACAAACACACAACTCACATGATAGATCACATAATTTACTCAGTTATTGAAGAATGAAACAGTGCAAAAATGGCTTGCAGCTGTGAATGCTTTTCATTAATCAAAGAGTAATTAGATAGATAATTACAATGAAGTATAATGGCTTTAATAGCCACAAGCAATTCAAATCCACATGAGGAAATTTGATTTGATTAGACTCTACTTGACTGTAGATAACCAAGACCTTGTCTAAATCACTATTGGAGGACTCAATAGTTAACTGACCTTGTCTAAACCATAACCGGAGTTCATCGAAGTTCTAAAACACAACTCAAGTGTTACATTCAGTGTTGACTAAGGCTAACTGACTGTGGTAGGTGAGAAATGCCCCCCTCATGAGTTCAGTCAAGTAAACCTAGCACTAACTGAATGTAGAGGACTAGAACTGAATGTAACTGACTCCTAACTTAGCTTAAAGTCATCGACTGAACTGAACTAACCTTGGTTGGTTTTGGCACTCCTAGTGGCTCCTAAATTGTAGGGATTGGTCTAGGAGGCTCCTAAGCTGATGCAATCAGTGGCAGTGAGCCTCAATTATTGTTCCCCACACTTTAGTAACTGAAAATTGTGCCCCAATTAGGCTAAGTGGACCCAATGGTGTTAATGACTATAAATAGACTAGATGGACTCCCAATTTAGACATGACTCCTGATTTAGACATATGACCAAATTGGACAAGGGAGAATTAATAATCCTAACACCCCCCTTGAATGCTAACTTGGACAATCTGTGGGCCTTGGTAACTAAGACCATAGGTCACCCATTACATCAAGTAAAGTAAAGTAACTGCTCAAAAACAAGGTGCTGGGGAAAAAACCACATGGGAAAAAATACCCCCCTCTAATTAAGCAGGTAGAATCAAGATCAATTTGGTTCTTTTGTGCATAGGTATCTTGGGGCCTGGAATGTGAACCTCTCCATCATTATGTCTGGAGGAATCTTCCTCTTTGGAAGAAGAATGATATGCTCAACTAAATCAGAAATATAGACAGCTGCTGGATGAAGACTGGACCCATGTAGAGCAACTGAAGTCAACTGATAAGTGAGAAAAGGTTCTTAAGGATTCAGAACATGTGAGGAACACTCAAGAAACTAATATGTTGTATCCATGAACATCAAAACATGAGTGGTAAGAACAACACCAAGTGTTAGGAGCAAGTGTCCAGGCGGATGCAGAAAATCTTCGTCTTTACTAGTTCTGTGAGGAGATGAGCATGTGATCAATGGTAGAGAAGCAACGGGAATATTGAGAGTGAATGCTTGAGCTCCATAGTATGATATAGCTTCTGAAATAGCTAATGAATCACATAATAAAATATCAGCAACCTCATATGAGTAAACTAACACCAAATCCCCTTCAGCAGTTTTGAAGAGAAAGTGCGGTACTTGATTTTTCACACCAGAATTGGTGAGAGCAGCTACAAGCATGACTAAAAGATTTTGAATTTTAAAATATGAACCAAATAATATCAGATCAGAAAGTAAATAATATCTAAATAGGTTCAAAACAGATCCAAAACTATGAAATGGAATCAAATCCCCAGCAGCAGTTTTGTAGGAGACTTGCGGTACTTGTTTCTTCACACCGTTGATGAGAACAACTACAAGTGGTATTGAAAGATTATGAATTTGATATATTAAACCAAGCAATATCATATCAGATCTAAATAATATAATATCATATCTAATAAGTTTAATATCAGATTCAAATAAATGGTTATCCGAGACGGTGGATGCACACCTTTCTTCTTCTTCAAAATTCTGAATTTTGGTGCATGCAATTCTGCAGGAATTTGCTGGAAAAGCTAGATCATGGGGAGTGAATCAATCACTCTGGTAATCTGATATTTCTTCAAAAATATCCAAGGTATCACATATTTTCACACCAACAACAACCTTAGAGGGAGAAAAATCAAATTTCTCTTCACTTTCGGAAGCAATTACTGGTAAATTTTGCACATAATTCAAAGGAAAATCACCGGTGAATGTTTGCATGGAAGTGCAGCAGAATTTTTCTTCAATATCAGAGATTCAAATGTATTCTTTTGTTTCAACAATATGAGAAGATGATATATCAGAGATCTCATGAACTTTTGGAGCATCAGAAGAAGGAGTCACTGCATGGAGACTGTCTTCAATTCGAATTGACTGTGTAGAAGCTTCTGCTTCTTCTTCATCTTGAACAACTTCATTAAAGAGAATGGAGGCTGAGAATTTTGGATCAAGAGTGCTTATGGTTCTGGATTATCTCTCCAAAATTCTATTATGATCCTCATCAATCACTCCAAAGGTTCTGTCCAATCTTGTCCAGAGTTCCTTCGGGTCTTCAATAAATTCCTTCGGGTCTTCAATAGATCTAATGAGGTGGCGCAAGCTACGAGAAAGACCTGTTGCTATTGTTCCAAAATCTCCATCACTATTATTCAGCCAGTTAATCTTACTAAAACACTCTTTATCAAGTCCAATAGACACCCGACAGAGACCTTGTCTCATCAGAGATGAAATCATCTTCTTCTTCCATTCTGAATAGTTTGAGGACATGGTGAGAAGAGGAACTGATGAATCCATTTCGAAGTTGTACTTGCAAAACAAAAAAGAGGGCACTGTAAGGTTGGAGAGTTTGCACTTTTGGAATTTTCTTCACACCCAGCTTAGTTAATCAAGCAAGCTTGATCAACAATTCCTTTGCTTGGGGTATTAAGTGGTAAATTCTCCGCTTCTGGTGCAGTGCTGGAAGGAGCAATTTTGCTCAAAAAATTATCCAGTTGGATATCTGAGGAGGAGAAGTGCCTTGTCCACCGAGGCTTTGATACCATATTAAATTGAGCACATAGATATGTGGACAAACACACAACTCACATGATAGATCACACAATTTACTCAGTTATTGAGGAATGAAACAGTGCAAAAATGGCTTGCAGCTGTGAATGCTTTTCATTAATCAAAGAGTAATTAGATAGATAATTACAATGAAGTACAATGGCTTTAATAGCCACTAGCAATTCGAATCCACATGAGGAAATTTGAATTGATTAGACTCTACTTGACTGTAGATAACCAAGACCTTGTCCAAATCACTATCGGAGGACTCAATAGTTAACTGACCTTGTCTAAACCATAACCAGAGTTCATCGGAGTTCTAAAACAAAAATCAAGTGTTACATTCAGTGTTGACTAAGGCTAATTGACTGTGGTAGGTGAGAAATGCGCCCTCTTGAGTTCAGTCAAGTAAACCTAGCGCTAACTGAATGTAGAGGACTAGAACTAAATGTAACTGACTCCTAACTTAGCTTAACCAGTAATCAACTGAACTGAACTGACCTTGGTTGGTTTCGGCACTCCCAGTGGCTCCTAAATTGTAGGGATTGGTCTAGGAGGCTCCTAAACTAATGCAATCAAGTGCAATAAGTGGCAATGAGCCTCAATTAGTGTTCCCCACACTTTATTAACTGAAACATGTGCCCCAATTAGGCCAAGTGGACCCAATGGTGTTAATGACTATAAATAGACTAGATGGACTCCCAATTTAGACATGACTCCCGATTTAGACATATGACTAAATTGGACAAGGGAGGATTAATAATCCTAACATGAAATTCCTGGTAGCTGACCAGGTGCCTCCATTCAGAGAATGGCATTCAGTGCTTATATCTGATCATGTGAGAACACATCTCATAGTCACCTCAGAATGGCTCAGCACTCACATCTGACCATGTAAGGAACCAATCCTCTCACCATGATAGAATGGTTCAGCCCTTACATCGGACCATGGAAGGAACCAATCCTCTCACCATATCAGAATGGCTCACAGACTCATCACTTCCCCTTGGAGGGAACCTCAATTTGGATAACACCAAGCTTCTCCCTGAAGTATTCAAACTTCACTCTGGCCAATGGATTAGTCAACACATCAGTTATCTGTTCATTCGTCGCAACATACTGGAGCTTCACTGCTCCTCTCTACACCATATCCCTGATATAGTGATATTTGATATCGATATGCTTCGACTTGTCATGGAACATCGGGTTCTTAGACAACTTCACACAACTCTAGTTGTCACAATATATACAAGTAGCATCCAACTAGAGATCAAATAAATCAAATAGTAGCTTCCTTAGCCATACTGCCTCACAACTAGCTGAACAAGTTGCGACATACTTTGCTTCAGCTGTACTCATTTCCATGCAAGACTGTTTCCTACTAAACCAAGAGATCATACTCGATCCCATACTGAAGCATCACCCTGGAGAGCTCTTTCTATCGATAGCACTGCCTACCCAATATGAATCAACATAACCTTATAGGTTAATCTTTTGATCCACCTCATACATGAGCCCATAATCAACTGTATCTTTTAGGTACCTCACTGCATGCTTTGCAACCATCAGGTGAACATGTCTCAATGTGTTCACAGCAAAGCAAATATCTGGTCTCGTATTCATCAGGTACATCAAGGAACAAATCATCTGAGGATACATCGTGTCATCAATCGACTCTGATGAAGCATCATTCAATAGCTTCAGGTTCGATTCCATAAGTGTGGTCATGGCCTTACAGTCCATCATCCTGAACCTCTTTAGGATCTCTACTGCATACTTCCCTTGTCCTAGGGATATTCTGCCACACCTCCATGCTTAGAAACTAGTGCATCATATCCAAGTCCTTCATCTCGAACTCGGCAGCAAGTATCCTTCTTGAGAGTTCCTCTTTTCTGTCAGGAACAAGTTATCGACATATAATAGGAGCATCACTGGTCTTCTGCTTTCAACCTTGAAGAAAAGGTAAAGCCTACAGTCATCAGTAATCTGTCCATCTTGTCGTACCATGTCAAACCTCAGGATCTTCTGCAGTCACTGCCTCTGAAGAGGAGCATCATTCTCCCTCTGTCTTTCGTACTCTATGCACTGAAACATTATGTACCAGAGTGACAAGCAGCTTCCTCTACTACTAATATTCTATGTATCCATCTAGGATCACTGGATACCAAGATCCTCTATCTTGAACTTTTTAAAAACTTCTTCTTGCACCCATATATGATATTGTCATCCTCTATAGACTTTAATCTTCAACCTTGTAGCAAAGGTTAAGATCTTCATTACTCTAGGTGATCTTCAAGATCCTCATGTATGTGTTATCCCATGGGTGTCTTCTAAGCTCGTACAAGGCCTTATTTCATTTGCACACATGATTTTTCTTGTCGTGTGTCTCAACTCCCACTAGTTGCAAATGTCTCTTCGTAGTCTATGCCTTCTTTTCATGAGAAGCCTCGTGCTACGAATCTTGCCTTGTATCCCATGATGTTTCCATCTACTGCATGATGGAACTACGAACTTCCCTTCATGTATCGATATTGCATCCTAGACATCATTCTTCTTGAACTGGTCTTCCCTTTCTTATTGATTACTTCTTCATAGCTGGAAGGTTATGCATCAATGATGTCGCTGCATTCATCATATTATTCTTTATATGTCGTCACTTGTTCTTCGGAACAAGTCTCATCCTTCTTTTCTTGTAGGTGATTATGTACGCGATGTTTCCTACAAGTCAAATGCATTAGTTGTATGGTTAGAAACATTTCATAAGACATATTCATAATGAAAAATTATTTTGCATCAAGATATATGATTATGCAACTATTTTAGCCAATACAACATTCATCCATATCTCACGAAAACTTTCTAGATGCCTTCCATCTCTACCAGGACAACATTGAGATTGTGCACTAATCCAATATGTTAGCAAAGAGGTTTCATTCTAGATAAGTAGCAATGGAGAGTTGTATAGCACCATGAGCTACTTAGCCATCACATGCGTATTATTAGTATACTGTCATTAATGCAAACATTCTACCATGCATAATACATCAACTGAATATAAACAAATGCGTAACAAAACAATATCATGAAATGACAATTGAATACTTATCTTTATTTGTTTCATGGGTAGACTCCTTCTTGAGCCTTCAGCTTCATCATCTTCTTCATTTGTCATTTCTTATCCAAATGCTAAGATGGATAAGTGGTTCTTCAAGAGTTAATTCCTTCGTATTCCTCATCGCTTGAGGGATCTTCTTTGGATGGTGAGAGCTTGATCTTCAGTTGCTCCCATCTTCTCTTCTCTTATTATAAGTCGAGCTTCTTCTTCTTCCCAGAGTCTGCTGAAAGTAATCACTTCCTTCTGACGTACATTCCTCAAATGAATGAATCCCATGATCCTAGGAGGCCATTATCACAACTTCTGCATTCTCCACTTATTCTTCTACCACTTCAAGTTGTTCTTTGATTTGAGAGACCCTTGTAAAGTATGACTATATGGTCTCTGCGTTCTGGATCTTTCACATTCTTCAATTGTTTTCTCAAAGTCATCTTCCAATTTATGTTCTTCCCTTTAAATAGATTGGTCAAGGAATCAAACATATCTTTATGTGTCTTTAGGGAAGACACTTGTGGTATAAGGTGATCCGTGATTGAATCAACAATGATCTTCTTTGCCTTGACTAAGTTCTTCTGGTGAAAGGCTTTTAGCCTCATCTCCCTCTGGAACTGGAGCCTCTCTACTTATGTAGGTGTCCAATTCATTTTCTTTAGAGAGATCATATACTTCCATTCTTGTAATTTGTCAACTTCACCAAGCTTATCATCAAGCTGATGTGATAGATCACTTTGAAATGAGAACCTCAAATGAAAATAGCAAAATATTAGATCTTACCGATTTGAGGTGTCCGTCTTGGTTCCGGAGCTGGCTGATCTAGGGTTTGTCAGAGAAACCCTAATTTTCAAAACTTGGAATCTTTCAGATCTGATTGGATAGAAAGATAGAACTCTTCAAGGTGAGCCGTCCAATGTACTCCTTTTATGAAACCAGTGGAGGGAAGCTCCCGGAACAGGAAGCCCTAGTTTTCCAATTTCTTATGCAGAAATTCCTGATACTGTTTCTACGATATCTCCGCAATTACTGCTCCTTTATGTCTAAAAATTTGCTGACATATTGAGTTCTATGAGCCTAGAACCCTGGAAGAAGCAATCAGGAAAGCTAAGTACTACTATGAGCAGAGCAAGGGAAAGCCTAATTACCAGAAGAAATGGAAGGATAAAAGGAATGAGAATTCTGATTAAAGGAAGAAAGGTTCAAACATTCTAACTTCAGTAATCAGCAGAAGCAACCATCACAAGCTGAGAAGCAGCCAACCAAAGTGATGGGAGAAAATCCTAAAGATCCACAATAGAACAAAGGACCACTCCAATGTTGGAAATGTGGAGGACTCCACATGCATAGGAATTGTCCACTTGAGAATGAGAATGCAAGGCCAGCTTAAAACATTCAAGAGGTAGAAACAGTGGGTCAAGTAGCAAGAGCCATCCCTAGGATTTATGTAGCACTGGAGGACCACTAGGCAGATCACCAGTCAACTATGGTTGAAGTTGCAGGTAAGATTGTCGAGCAATCTATTTCTAATTTGATTGAACCTGGTTCTACTCACAGTTACATTACCCCTAGAGTAGTGGAGATTTGTGCTTTCAAGAAAGTAAAGCATAGAAAATCTTGGTTAGTTCAACAAGGCACTGGAACTAAGAGAAAGGTTAGTGAAGTGGTAGAGAAATGTCCATTGGTTATGAATGGATTGGTCACTTGTGTAGATATGAATGTTCTACTGCTTGGTTCCTATGATGTTCTCATTGGAATGGATTGGTTAGAAGCTCACAAAGTAAAGCTTGATTGTTATAATAAGACTTTTGAATGCATGGATGAAGAAGGAAGCCCGAGAGTTGTAAGAGGAATTCCAAAAGTGACTTCTGTGAGGTAGATTTCAGCTATGCAGTTGAAGAAATTCTGTAGGAAAGGTTTCCAGTTATATGCAACCCATATTTTGGAGGAAATAGAGAATGAAGCTCCTAGGTTGGAGGATTTTCATGTGTTGCATGAATTAAGGGATGTGTTTCCTAATGATATTCCAGGGCTTCCTCCGAAAAGGGACATTGAGTTCACAATTGATCTTGTGCCAGGAGTAGCACCAGTGTCCAAGACACCCTACAGAATGAGTACACCATAAATGCTAGAGTTGAAGATGCAACTACAAGAGTTGTTGGAGAAGAATTATATCAGGCCGAGTGTGTCTCCTTGGGGAGCACCAGTTCTATTTGTGAAAAAAAAAGATGGTACACTCAGGTTGTGTATTGATTACAGAAATTTGAACAGATTCACTGTGAAGAACAAATACCCTTTGCCTAGGATTGATGCCCTCTTTGATCAAATGAGAGGAGCAAAGGTGTTTTCCAAGATTTACTTGAGGTCTGGTTACCATCAGGTAAGAATCAAGGATGAAGAAATTCATAAGACAGCCTTCAAGACAAGGTATGGACATTATGAGTTTGTAGTGGTACCATTTGGTCTCACAAATGCACCAACTACATTTATGTGCCTTATGAATAGTGTCTTCAGCAGGTATTTGCACAAGTTTGTTCTTGTTTTCCTTGATGACATTCTTATCTATTCTAAGAACGAGGAAGAGCATGGAGATCACTTGAGGTTAACATTACAATTGCTCATGGAGCATTAGTTTTATGCAAATTTGAGCAAGTGTGACTTCTATAGAGATAGAATTCAGTATTTGGGTCACATTATTTCAGAAGAGGGAATATCTATAGACCCTGAGAAGATTGAAGCCATTATGAATTGGCCTACTCCGAGGAATGTGACAGATGTAAGATATTTTATGGGACTTGCAGGATATTACATGAGATTCATTGAAGGATTCTCTAAGGTTGCACATGCCATCACTTCCTTGCAAAGGAAGGATATAAAGTTTGAATGGACATTGAAGTGTGAAGAAAGCTTCCAGTAGTTGAAGAATCTTCTCACAAGTGCATAGGTCTTGAAAGTTGCAAACCCAGAAAAATATTTTGTGGTGTGTACTGATGCATGCGTACAAGGGCTTGGATGAGTCCTTATGTATGACAACCACGTGATATGTTATGAGTCAAGAAAGCTGAAGGAGCATGAGAAGAACTATGCCACTCATGATCTAGAGCTTGAAACCATAGTACACACTCTCAAGATGTGGAGGCATTACTTAATGGGAAGAAGATTTGAGCTAAGGATAGACCATTGTGGTTTGAAGTACTTGTTTGATCAGCCAACGTTAAATTCTAGGAAAGCTAGATGGCTGGAGTTTTTATGTGAGTTTGATTTTGAAATCAAGCACATAAAAGGAAAGGAGAACAAAGTAGCTGATGCACTCAGTAGAAAGGTGCAGGAAATGCACATGGCATCTCTTAGTATTTTCCAGTCAGGTTTGAGACAACAGATTGTTAGTCATACTGTTGGAGTTGAATTGTGTGAGCATGTAAAAGACAAATTGCATCAGCAAAGTCTTGAGAAGAGGTATGAGGGATATAAGTTGAAAGAAGACGGACTTCTTACTTATAAAGGCAGAGTCTATATTCCAAATATAGTAGATTTGAGGAGGTTTGTTATGGATAAGGTCCATCAAGCTCCATATTCTGGTCACCCAGGATATCAAAAGACGATTGCTACAGCCAGAAAGCAATATTTCTAGCTAGGAATGAAAAAGGACATGGCTGAATATATTTCAATGTGCATGAAATGTCAGCAGGTAAAGGTTGAGCATCAACATCCCCTAGGTTTGTTGCAGCCTTTTCGAGTTCCGGAATGGAAATGGGGAGTTATTTCCATGGATTTTATTACAGGCTTGCCGATGACTTGGAGACAACATGATTCCATCATGGTTGTGGTGGAAAAGTTGACAAAGGAAAAACATTTTATACCGGTTAAGTCTACGCATAAGACTGAACACATTGCAAAAATATTCATGAAGGAGATTTTCAAATTGCATGGATTGCCTAAGGCAATAGTCTCTGACAGAGATGCCAAGTTCAATTCCAATTTTTGGAAGGGGTTATTTGCAGACTTGGGTACGAAGTTGAAATTCAGTACTACCTACCATCCTCAAAATGATGGTCAGACAGAGAGAGTAAATCAAGTGCTTGAATAAATTCTTCACATGTATGTGATGGATAAACTAACCAAGTGGGAAGATTACTTACACTTGGTAGAATTTTCTTATAACAATGGACAACAAGCATCCTTAGGGATGAGTCCATATGAAGCTTTGTATGGCAGGAGGTGTAGGACACTGGTGACTTGGGATAATCCAGTGAACAGGGTTGTGCTTGGTCCAGAATTGATCAAGGATATGGAGCAAGAGGTTGTAAAGATCAGGATAGATAGGAAAGCTATGCAGATAAGCATAGGATGAACAGAGAGTTCAATGTTGGGGATCATTTTTACCTTAGAGTGAGGGCAAAGAAGAGTTCCTTGAATCTTGGGAGTTGTGCCAATATGTCACCTAGATATTGTGGGCTGTTTGAAATGCTCAAAAGAATAGGGCCAGTTGCATATAGACTTGCATTTCCTACTAACACTGGAGCTCATAATGTTTTTCATGTTTCTTTGCTTAAAAAATATGTACATGATCCTAACCATGTGATAAATTGGGATGTGATTCAGGTGGAGCCTGAGGGAGAGTTCCAAATTGAGCCAATGTGCATGCTCGACAGGAAGGTCACAATGCTCCGAAATCGAGCCATAGGGAAGGTAAAGGTGCAATGTGAGTACTACGATCCTGAAGAGGCTACATGGGAGTTGGAGGATGCCATGCGATTGGCACATTCATTTTTGTTCAATTCTGCGGAACACTAAGGCGATGCCGGTGTAGCATTTTGTTCAATTTTGTAAATCACTGAGGATAGTGCTATTGAAGGCGGAGGGGAATGTAACACCCCGGTTTTCACCCTGTTTTCCTTAAATGTATATGATGTATATATTATGGTGTGTAGCTATAGGAAAATGCCCCACCATTGATTGTCATGTTATGTTTCGGTGACGTCGATGGTATTTTGTGCTAGCCAGGCACATTATAATGTTGAACACAATGTACATATGCAAAATTAATTAAAAAGACCCGCAACCGGCTATGTCGATGCAACAATAATGAAAAGGGCATGATTTCCTAAGGTTAAGGGGGGGAAATGTCTAATCCTTGGGGAGCATTAGGGAACAACCAAGTGTCAAGTGATGAACCCATCTAGATGTCAACCACCGTGTTTGTCTTACTCACCCACCCTTTGTCTCATTCAACCACTGGAATTAATTGCCAGGGTTGGTTGGGGGTAGTTATTGCCTTGGGAATATGTCTACATGGGCAACTGTGGAAGTTGGAAGGACTGTCAGTCCTTTCCCAAACACAAGCCAAAGGTAGGAGCATTCGTTCCCTCATGGGGGCAGGGAACCATCCATCCGATCATTCTGCCGTTCCATGATTCCATATTCACGTAGGGGTCTGCTCTCATTTTTTTTCCTCACGCAGGTGATTCCATCTTCATGTAGGTCGTATTCTTCCCCTCACACAACTGAGAGATCGTTGCTAGTTTCCCCATGAATTTTGGGTTGCTGTAGGTTTGTTATTGAGTCATTTTGCCCATGTTAGGGCCATAAATGACTCTGGAGTCAAATTGCTCAGTCTGAGCTATGTATTACCCAATTTCCATTTTGGTTGTGTTCTGTGGTGTTTTCTTTTAAATCCCAGAGCTGTGAATTGTTGTGTTGGGATGTGTGTGTGCATAGTGGTTGGTCCTTGGACTGTTTGGGAGTGGAAGTAGAGCCTAAGCATGCTTGATAAACCTAGTGTGTGTAGGGGCCTCATGGGCAGAGTTAGAGGGAAGAATTTCTTCTCCACACCCCCTAAATAGCACTGGAAGGGAAGTCATGGCCTGATGGAATGTACAGCAGAGAAGGGGATGACTCCTTGTGTTGGGTGTGTGTGGATGTTAAAGAAGTCAGGCTAGCTTTGGTGCAGGTGTCCTCGGCTCTTCATCGAGACCACTAGCTTAGTAGCCATCGTTTCCAGCTCCTGATAGCCTGATAAACCCAACTCTGTTGTCTTGGCTGAGTTGTGTATCCTTGGCTACGTGTGAGCTTGCTAGTTTCCCCTTAATCCTTGTGGAATCGTTCCTATCTCGGGGATGGCAGTGTTGCTGAGAGATTGATGAGCGCATTGGCCTATGGTTGGGTGGAATGTTGCAACGACGTAGCTGGTTGCAGGACAAGCTTTCTATTAAAGATAAGTATCTCTTGTCCGTTCTATCTTTGCAATTGTATTTATTGCTTAAATGAGATGATGAACATGTTGAATGTATTGGATGAATGTGTTTGCTTCCGTTGTATGTTAATTATTTATGCATCTGTGTATGTTTATTTCCAATGCATTTTATTTTACGTTCATGGGGCTAGATTTCCCAGATTTTTAGCATTATAGTCGCGTCCTCTCGCCAGTAGAAGGGTGGGGACGTGAGAAGAAATATGCATGTGAGAATGATCAAAATACTATTGAATCCAAGGGATATGAGGCGAGGGTGAAAAGACAACTGACATAACTTTAGACCATAAAATAAAGGACACCTCGTAGCTGACATAACTATCACAACCCCCATGCCTCAATAACTAGATGAAGTGACTTTCCCTAGCACCCTCACACATACATTAAATGATTGGGTTTAATAGTCAAGAGAAGGTAATTGGATCATTTAAATCACATGGTGGAACTTTGGATGAGTTCTAAGGTTGACACTTGGCAACATAGGATTTAGTTTCCCGTAGGCCCCCTTTCCTCTTCCCCTCTAGTGCTATTTGCACAACCATCTTGGACCATTTTAATATTTTCCAACATAGTATTTAAATACATTTCGAATTGGCATGATAAGCCAACCATATGGTCCAAATAAAAAATATACATTCTACATGCCTATCCATTCAATAGTTGGGCCTTGGCCTTGAGCTATGCACTATGAATCCATACAAGGGTATTTACATAATTTACATAATTTACATAATTTTGATTAAATACATTCCAAGTCAAAACTGGGGGTATTACACCAAGTAAGACTAAATGGTACTCGAAGAAGAAGGTAGAGGAAATTTTTTCTCACCTAATTCAATAAAATATTTTGGGGACCAAAAGCTTCCCAGAATGGGGACATGTGATTAGAAATGGATCCATATATAGTTTTTTTATTTTGGTTCTTTTGGGGTCGAAATATTGGATGAATTGGTTTGTAGGGCCCATTCTAGGGGCAGGTCTCACTTTGTAGACTTAGGGTCCAAAACCTTCTAGGGATTGTTTGAGGGTCTAAATGATGTTTTTTGGTGTCAAAAACTTCCATCACTTTTCATGGACCTTCATGTGATTATACACTCTGAGACCTTTCCAATGGTCTAAGAATCGCCTCAAATAAAGTCCGTATTAAGAAGTTATACCTCATGCAAGTTGACCTATCTAGTTGACCACCATGGTACCGAGTGGATTCCTGGTGTTCCTGAGTGGATTCCACATCAGCTCTCATTTCTCACATAGTTGGATCTAGTCATGTGTGCTTTCAAGAACATTCTAGAAGGTCCAAAACCCTAACCCTAATTGGGAATTGAGGCATGTAAAAACCCTAAAATTAACCCTAGATGACTATTGGGCCATGTTAAATAACATACCATTAGAAAAAGTGGGGGTTCCATTCTTTTTATGTTATGTATCATTTCGTAGTTGAGCAACAACAAATGAGTGGATAGTAGAGCAAAATAGAGGAACTAGGAGATCGTGTAATATCCATCCTGTCCATAGAGTTAGATAACTCCATAGAGAGTACCACTTTCTTTGTATTTGTATTGCATATTGGAGAAGAAAGGAGCAAGTTGTAGTCCTCATTTCTACCTATGTTCCCCCCCATAGCGGGATTTACCAAGGTATATCTTGTGTTATTTGTGTGGATTGCGCATTTATTTTCTCTAGTTATTTTCCTTTCAATTCTAGTTATTTGATAAACTAATAAAAATAACTAAGTTAAGATTCATTGTGACAATTTGTTCTAGTGGAATATCCATGACAGTTTATGGATCAATAGTGTTATGTCGATACCTTCAAAATTATTTATGCAGTGACATGTTGCCACTCTGAAAAACTTTTCTTTTTGCAATGCATTAGTCTTTAGAAAATGTTATCTTTAGCAAAGTGTTGGTACCCTAAAAATTTTTCATGCAATGAAATGTCCCCAATCCCAATTCTTTTCTCTATCTTATGATACCACTCTTGCACCTACTTTAAAGTTAATTCTAAAGGAGCGTAATAAATTTTCTTGATGAAGCTTGATATTATAAAAGGTCAAAAGGGGAGTCATAGTACTTATTTTGTTTACTTGATTAAACGAAAGAGGTTCTACCACATTGTTCCATTTGTCATCATCCGAGTGGTTAGGTAAGATCAACAAACTCTTCAAGGGATCCTCATTGTGTTGCAATCTACTCTCCCTCTCTCTGTATGACAGGTAAGCACATAGGACAACCCTCCTTGACATACATACATACATACATACATACATATACATACATACATACATACATACATACATACATATATATATATATATATATAT
>LPNX010549269.1:195595-213830 GCA_001517045.1 Pseudotsuga menziesii
TTAAAACCATATGACCCATTACCTCGGATATAATCTTATCTTGCATCTTGTGTTATTTCCATTCCCTCTCCCATTGCTTCTACCCAAAAAAATTCCTCTCCTTAGCAAAATGTGCACACTATTAAAACTAGATGCTTTCATTACTCAATCCAGGAGAAAACCTCTTTAACTAGGAACCTTCATTACTTATTAGTTTATCATGATCCTTGTATCACAACAAATGCAATGATCTTGCAAATGAAGTGTTGCTATAAACAAGAGAAAGCTTATATAATGGGTCTAATCCTTTCAATTTCTTACACTCTATATGTAGTGGCTATGGATTACATGATGATAGCTCACATGGTGGTTGTTTTTCCACTACATACTCATGAATTGACACTAGGAAATTCAATGCTCATTTGTGTCCCTTACTCTTATTACCAATCCAAATAATTCAATAGGTGTCAAAGATCCCACATAACTTGCACTAAGATGTTTCATTGTATAGGAATTATCCCTTATTTAGAGCAAAAGGTGCAAACAATTTGCTACTAATTTATTTTGTTTTCTTACTAGTTTGGAATTTTGATTGTTTCTCTCATGGATGGAATGCAAGTTTTAGATGGAATTCAAAAGGAAAAGGAAGAAAAAGTAGTTAATCATGGAAACTAACATAGAAAGAGAAGAATTTGTAGAGCCTAATGTTGAAGTATATATCACCATCTCTAGCCCCTCTTATGGAGACACCAAGTGCAAGAATTCCAATAGCACTAGCTACCAGTGGGGTGAGATTTTCCAAATATTAGTCATGATGAAGGAATGTAGGAGTTGATCAAAATGTAAGATCTTCAAAAAAGTAGCTACTAGACCAGAGGTTGCTTGTTTAGATGTGGTATTCTCTTGGTTCTTATTCTCCTGGATAATTCTCCCTGTGTTTCAGCAGGTTCTTATGAAACAGCATCATCCATCGATAAATTGCCCACTGGTTCTTGTGTTTCAGTGGGTAAAATGGGAATTTAAATTCTCACCACTTCTGTTGTCCAGGAAGCCATTGTTACACAAGAACCTACTGAAACATGGGGAGAATCATCTAGGAGAAGAATAACTAGGGCTTCCTGGACAACAGAAGTGGTGAGCATTTAAATTCCCATTTTACCCACTGAAACACAAGAACTAGTGGGAAATTTACCGATGGATGCCACTGTTATACAAGAACCTACTGGAACACAGGGAGAATTATCCAGGAGAATAAGAACTAGGGATTCTTGGGCAGTAGAAATCAAGAGTATCGAAATTCCTATTTTAAAACCTAGGGTACCTACTGAAACAAAAGACACAGTGGGAAATTTAACTACAGAGGCCACTATTACCCAAGAACCTATTCAGCCCTGGTTAGAAATTTTGCAGTATGAAAATGAATTGCTGAAGGAATATGCACAAGCACTTAGGGAAGAACTAGAAAGGTGGAAGTAAGAAAGCAAAAAGAAAGCAACACGGGGCCTAGAAACCTTGGCAGAAGCTGCTAGTCAGTTTGAAAACTCACTTTCTAGCCAGGAGAAAGAAGAGTTGTTATGCCCTAAATGTGGGGTTTTATTTAAATTGGTAGGATATAAGGTTGATAAAATGGAGATAGAAGCTTGGAGATTGGCACATTCAAGCCAAGGAATAAATGAGACACCGAATGAGGAACCAACAAAAGAAACAGGTTTAAAAGAGGATGAGATTCCTAAACAAGAATTACATGTAAATGAGGCACTGCAGCCTCAATATTCATAAAAGATTGAATGGGTCCCTTCATAGAGCAGTTCCCACGATATCAATTCGCTTTCAGATTAGGAGCAATAGTCGGGCGATATTGAGATCATCCAACAACCCGAGATATGGAGATAGAACATGTCACTGCTACACAAGAACTAGTGTCTTTTAATTTGGTTATCGAAGCTGCTACTTTAGAATTAAAGGAATCATACACTGTTACACAAGAACTAGCATTTCTAAAAACATTTGTTGAGACAATAGTTAAAATTGAAACTAATAAAACTCAGGAGGAAACAATTCAGACTGAGATTAGAACTGCTGAAGTACCAGTTCAGACTGATATTAGAACTGCTGAAACTCAAGAAGTAGCAGTTTAGAATGAGGTTGAAACTGCTGAAACTCAAGAAGTAGCATTTCAGACTGAAGTTGAGGAAGAAACAACCCATATTTTAGATGTTCAAACACAAGAAGCAACAACGCAGGTGGAGGTTGTATAACTTCATGAGCCATCCACAGACAAGAATAATCAAGAATTAACATAAGACACATCATTTTTAAAGCTTGAGGTAAGTAAATGGAAGCTTCATGCAAGCCAATTTGATGAAGGAATGATTTCCCTTACTGAGCACAAAAATATCATTTAAGAATTAAGGGAACAATGGGCCGAGGAGATCTTCTTTCATAAAATTTGATGGGAAAAGATGGAGGAAAAATTAAAGGAGTTAAAGAAATATGAGTCTATGGAGAAAGACAAAGAACAGATGCTCACTTTAGCTCATGAATTATTGAGATGTAGAGCCCGTTCCCCTTCCTATACTGTATTCCTATTTGAACAGATGAATCTTTTCAAGATTAAGGCTTTAAAATAAGGAAATCCCTGGCAGGTTGTGACACCTTCTCAATTCTTAGACACTTTCAACCAAAGTGAATTTTTTGAGCAGAATTTATTATGTGAGTTGTATCTGCATGATAGGGCATGTTTGATGGATACTCAAGCTAATCCAATTCCCTATATTGGGGATATTCATTTAAGATCATTTACTTCTTTTTTCACCAATCATGTACGTTGGGTAAGTGCCTCACAAACCATTCGGAGAAATGAGGACAACTCCATTCTGTGGATTTGTGGAGAACCTAGATCCCCTATCCTTTTGATTGCTAGGCACAAGAAAGAACTTTCCTCTCCAGAGAAATTCAACTAGTTGGATGTATTTCAACATAATATCATCTCCACTTGTGTTGGTATGATATCTCGGCAGCAAGACATTTCTCTACAAGGAAGCAGTCAGAGATGGGAATTTTCCCCTATAGCCCTAAACGAAAAGGAACCATTTTGTTTTGAAAATTTCAAATATTCCTTGTCTAGAGTGCCTGGTTATGTCAAATGTATGGAGTCTTGTGGTCCAAGCTATCTGGTTTTGAATTTTAGATTTCCTCTTATTTGGTGGCTAGACAGAAACTACAAGGGAACTTACAAGTTGACAAAGAAAGCTGAAAGAGACTATTGGGGTGCTTTGATCAGACGTAATGGATTTTTGTGACTAGGGGAGGAACCAGAATCTTCATTTAACCTCACAAATTTTCATAGGAAGAGTCTCGAGTTTGATTTAGACTCATACTAGTTCATATTGTTGCATGAGGACATGCAATCACATAGCTGGAAGGAGATGTTGGGTCCTAAATTTACCCATTTTTATTCTACTCTATTTCATCCTTTCTCCCTATTCTTGTCCCTATTTTGCAGCTGAATCCTTATATTTTCCATACAAACAAGCATGAAGATTCCATGTATACATCATTATTTATTATTTCATTTTATTCTTGGTTTTACTTACAATCATGGATTTTACCTTTTGTTTTTGCTGATCTGTCCATGATTTAAAAGAAGGGTTCAAAATTACCAGGTGGCTCAATTGCAACAGCTCATCACATTCTAGAGTTAATACCACTTGGCATTGACTACCTATTGAATGATCCGGTCAACACTACTGGTGAAGGAATCTCAAATGCTCCTTCATGCATGTGACTGAATCTCCCCGATAATATTCCACATCCAACTGAGCATGTCAATTCGCGAAACAACTTGAATTAAAGTCCATTTATTCCTGAGCTTATCTTGTGAAAATAATTGATGGTTGTAACTGTCATGATTTAATTCGATAGCCTGAAGATCGAAGATCTTCATGGCTACCTGAAATTTATGTAACTAAATGGCTTGACTCTTGTATAAGTACACACAAGCAGGGAGAGCCAGGGGTTCACAATTTGTAAGAGATATAGCAGAGTGACTGTAACTGTAACTGCAGTTGTATCAAATCAATAAAGGAGTGACAATTCTCAGCATTTCTATGCTGTAGACTTCGTGAGCTTTCGACAGCATCTCTTTTTGAAGGCCAGGGCCCACCTTCTAACAGATTTGCTAGTAGTTTAGATGTTTTAGTTTATTTATTTCTATCTAGTGTGGAATTTCAGTCTGATAGATTGATATGGTTAACTGCAACTACATTCATTTAGTAATTTGCATTATGCAGTTTTCCTTTGGCTTGCTGTAGGTGGTGTGGTGTGATAGATGATCGTGTAGTTATTATTTTCCTTTATGCAGAAGTGTGTTAACAACTATTATAGACTTGCTCAACTCCTATGTTGTGTGTTATTTATCTTTCTAGAGTTTTCATAATTAGATAGGTCATTTGCTTTAACGAATTTGATGTTTGATTGATAATTAGTGATCATTCTGATTTGGTAATTTAGACTTCCATTTTCTACAAGAGTAATTCTAGGTTGATTCATCTTTAGATCATAGACCTTAAGAGTGATACAATAAGAGCATAAGTTCTTTTCAATTCCTATATTGGTAATTCTAATTGATTCTTTATAGGGAGTTGAGTTGGCTGAGCAGTAATTAGAATTGAGCGATTTGCATTTTATTTATCAACTACTGAAAATGTTTATGCATATACTTTGCTAATTGCCTTTGAAATAAATAGAATTCCTTGGGGTGACAGTTAAATCTTGAACGCTCTGCTTGTTAAGAAATTAATAGGTATATAGAGTGGCTAACAAAAATCAAGGTGAAGATGAACTATTAGATCACTCTATGTCTAAAACATATCGTTACAGTTAGATTACATCAGTACAAATGCATACTAAAGAAACAAACTTTACCTAAAAACACATTATACTAAGTTGATCTTAACTAAATCCTAAGTGTCTAAATATCCTAATGTGTATAAATATTTAAATTACATTCTAACATGGCCCAATGTTCACAATCATTTTGCTGCCAAAACTACATAACAATCTCCCATTTCATTCGTAAACATGTTCGATTTGAGGAAATAATCCGCCATTTGAATTTTCACATTCTCATTCTTAACACTACTCATAGTATCATCATTAGACATCATGATTTGAAAATTATGTGTACCACATGGACATACCAATGTGTTTCTTTTGCTACTTGATAATGGATGCATTACTACGATATACTACTATGGTGTTGTCTTTAGCATTGTCACACAATGTATTTTTTTCGACATTTTTAAAAGTTTGGGTTATGCTAAACATGATGCTTTCAAGGGAATGATGTTTTTTCATATTCATGTCACAAAAATCCTTTATAGTGTCATTTTTATCAACATGCACCCTTGCCATCATCATAACAACAATTCCATGGGCATTTTTGAGCCACACATGATGTCATCGACACATCGTAGATTCTAAAATACCATCTTTTGCATTGGTTGTGCATCATTCTTGCATTAAACATGAATTTTTATGTTAGATTAGTGTCATTTTGAGTCTATTCTATGTTGATATTACTTACATGGGTGTCCAATGTGTATCATAGTGGCAGTGAAATATGAAACTTTTGTTTCTTGTGAGTGTGATATTTGTGATGTATTAAATCAATTTTGGATCATAGCAGAGTCACCCTTGCATCAACAAATACATTTTTTTATCACCAAAATTGTGACATGGTTATTCTTAATTATTTATAGTAATTTCATTATTATTAATTTTTTAATTGCTATTACTTCTTTAGTGTTGTTATTAATTATTTGTTTTTTCCTCCCTGAAAAAAAATTGTAATTTCATTCGATGTGAAAGAAATATATATTTTATAAATTATTAAGACATTTAGAGAGAGCTATTCTATATCTTGTATCAATCTATCAAAAAAACAAAAGCATGATACTAATATGACTATTACACATATATCCTGTATATTGCCTTCTACTAAATAGGATTGTGGATCAGAATGTAACCACAATTTCTTTACATGCATACGTTTTTATTTCATGTATACAACCGTCTTAAACCATGCCAAAATTTTTAAAAAATACATATAGCATAAATATCCATAATTAACCATATTGGATCTTATAAAAGTATTTCTCACAAAAAATTGCGGGATATCACTTCAAAGGTGATGGATTTCAGATATATAATGACCTTGTTTTGTCATATAACTTGTACAAGGATATCACAATCCTCATCAGATGAAATGCTAAAAAAAATTAATTATGAGGATGTTTAATTGGTGTTCATAAATATGATCACCATCCTTGATTTCATACCATGACCTTGTACCTTCAACCAACTGAAGTCCTTCCTTCGACTGGTGATTTTTCTCTCAGATAAGTGTTGGATCCTAATATACACCCCCAGGCGAGAAAAATATTTCTACTCACCAGGTGCAACCTTGAGAGAAATACTTAAGTTGGATGAACTATCATCTAACAATCGACTCCTCCATTTAGTTCAACTCCTAAACAAATCCAAGGGGGGCGGTCTCTAATAAAATAATCTAAGGATGATTTGTTTCAAATAAAGAAACTAGATTTTTAGGAGTTTTATTTTTTAATAAAAGTAAATGTAATCTACTAGTGCTCAAAGCATGAAGTAAAATATAAAAATTAAGACCAATTCCTTTAAGAAAATCACACATGTACTAGACACTATTGAACACCATATTGAAGGCACAAGGATGATCCTAAAAGGCTTCCTCGAGACTATCCAAACCTGCACAAAATAGGTTGTAGAACAACAACAAATAGTCATGCAAAGATCTTCCCTTAGATGATCATTTTCCCTACAAAACCATGGTTATTTATCCTACAAAAGAGGCAACAAGTTAGATAAAAAAATTGTATTGAACTAGGCCCAAAAAACAACAAGTCAATAATTGTTTAGGGGATGCTTTGAAGGCAAGTAGGATGGCGAGAAAGTATTCATGCACTTGTACTTGGATGACCTAATAAAACCTGCCACCTATAATCTCAAAAGACATAAGTGATACGACAGATAATTGGTGTAAAATAGGTGGATCTAAGCATGCAAGGTTAAACATAATAAATGCATGCAATATATTTCTATTTTGATGATCTACCTCCAGTTTTTCTATTATTTTGACAAATATATCTAGAATGCAAATCAATCTACTTAGGATTTTTGCAATTTAACGTAGATTGCTTGCATAAAATAAGAAAAGAAAATGATTTTAAATAATGGATGAGTTGAAAATAAATATGTAGAGGTGCAAAAAAAAATGGAAATGGAATCAAGAGGACTAGCTAAGAGGGACTTGTCCGAAAGCGTCACCAAATAAGGGAAGTTGCGCTAGGCTAACTTCAATATTCAATCCTCTTGATGAGTGAATAATCCTGCAAACACAAATAAAATGTAAAGGAGATAAGATCTCCTCTTCAATCATCTTAATGGTGCAACCTACAAGCAAGAGATTGATATAGCATAATCCAATTGAAAGTAAAAGTACTAAAATCAATCTCTCACAATAAACTTACAATAAGATTTTAACTAAGCATGAACTTGAGAAATAACCTTACCAAACTAAGTAACAATACTCTTTCAAAGTCCTACTATAAGAGAGATAAATTAACAACCATAGCGATACAGTTTACCTCATAAACCATCACTAGAAATTGTGACGGTTTTTTCGACGAGCATACGTTGTTTTTTCGACGGGATTGTGTTGCTCTTGCGATGAAAGGAAATCATATTTTTCCATATTTTTCGCCATTATTGCGACAGATACAAAAACCATTCGATACAATGACAATAAAAAGGCGTGCCACGTGGCCTATTTCGGGTTCTTATTGTCTCTTATTTTTTGAACATGCGTCACTATTGCGATAATTGGTCGTCAGTGTTTCAACGGATGATCATTGATGTTGCAACCTTTTACCACCGAGGTTGCAATATTTTGTCCTGAATTGACCAACAGACATTGGTCGGTGGATCGATGGTTACAATCCACTTACAAAGACTGTTGCAAGGAAATTATGTCGAGGTTGCAACGACTAAACGTCGAACACACAACAAATAACAATTGATATTGCAACAAAATAACCTCAACAAACTGACAAATACTTATTGCACTGTGACAACAATGTTGTACTAGCAACATATGCTCGTCTCTCTTTGTGATGAAGATACATTGATACAAGACACTGAACCATAATTTTGTGATGACAATGTTGAACTAACAACAAAATGTTTAAACTTCAACTACAGAAAATCGTCGATATATCAATGATATCTGAAGAATTAAAAAATAGGGCGCTGCAGAAGGGCTTATAAAAAATGATGTTTGTGAGGGACAAGATTTCTAAGACCACCACAATGAGATATCTAATTCTAGGAATGCAGAGGAGAATGAGTTTAGACAAGTAGGCCAAAATTTCTTTGTACCATACTTCTATATCTTAATTTCAGATTCAAACTCAAAGAACACAAAACCTCTACCTATCATAAAATTGTAGAACTAAAGTGCAATTACAAGAACAAGTTTTATCAAGTATACCACTTTCCCTTTGGGAGGGGGTCTTAACAACTCATCCAAAAACACATCACCAAATTCCCAAGATCAATAAGTCTGGAAGATATGAGCCTTATATTAATCCTTTGTTTGATCAATGAGATGTGCTCCAAACAATTGAAATTTCTTTCCAAAGTACTTCATGACTTGGAACACTGAAATTTATTTTAAGGATAATGGTATGAGAATTATTTAAGCACGTGTACATTCACTTCAATGTCAATGAAATCAAAATTATCATTGTAATAGTAAACTTTAGCACAATGTGGATCTAACCAATCCATCATGATGAGAATATCATATGAACTTAAGGGTAACATATTCAATCAACAAAAGAATGGAGTCGATCTTGTATTATAGGTAGAAGTACAATCCTTATTAATATTTACATTACAAATGGCCTAATAATCCCAATCTCTTTGATGTTACACCATGAAATTGATATATATATATAGAGAGAGAGTAATTAGATAACTAAATAGACAAAAATCATTTTTAAATCCTTGGGCAAAGTTAGTCCACTGGCTGACATCAAATATTTTTTGTTTTTTGTACATGCAAAATTGACTAACATTGGTGTGTTTTCCATTAGTAATTACAACTAACTTACAAGTATATTGTAATGAACATAAAATAAGATTATAATTAAATAATTAAATAATTTATAGTTAGGTTAGTATGAAAGGAGGTGTCTCCTCATCATGAATGTCCAAACAATATTTAAGGCCAAGACATCATTGTAATATTCATCATCTAATATATTATTCATATTTCATTATTTAAAATGATAGTCCGATTCGACTACTAACGGACCAACCAGATTCGGTTGCTCCATTTGGTATCAGAGCAGATTTGCTCCTGCACTCTGAGCCCGGACTCGGCTCATCAATTCCTACTTGAGCTTGGACTTAGCTCATCAATTCTTGATTTCTTCCGCTGCTCCATTTCACCCATATATCTCTCTGCTCCACTGCCCTCCACTCCCACGCTCCATAGGCACTCCCACACTCCATATCACTTCACGCTCCTCCCTTTGCTCCACCTTCTCGACTCCCTTGCCATTATTTAGGGTTTCCCTAGAATATAGGACATTGTCCAACAACAAAAAAAAACTTCAAAAAAACTTCAAAAAAAGGTAAAAAAGAAAAAAAAGAAAAAAAAGGGTAAAGAATTGAAAAGAAAGAAGAAAGTTAAAAAGAAAAGATAAAAGAAAAAGAAAAAAGTAGAAAAACAAAAGAAAGGAAAAAGAAAGTAAAAAAAAAGAAAAAAGAAAAGTAAGACCAACACATGGTTTTGCTTTCCAACTTCAACCTAGGTCGCACCCTCCCTCATTCCACGTAGCCCTACAAACAAAAACAATATTAATAAAACACATATTTATAATAATATTAATATTATTATATAATATTTTAAAACTTATTAATCCACCTTTTAATAAAATATTTAAATACAATATTTTTATATTTATTATTTTATTTCAACACATAAATTAATTATAATAATAATTATTAATTCATTAATTATTTCAAAGACATTAGTTGTTTTTTTATTCCTCCATAAGTCAAAATAAACTTCCAAATACACACATTTGCATAAAATGACCGAGGCTGTGACGGAATTAAAAGACAAACTTGAGAAATTGGAGAAGGACATCAAGGCCCTCGTTGCCAACCAAGAAAAATTCAGAGAAGAAACGAAAAATAACAAGGCACTTAAGAAAGAAATCAAAGAAGATGTTGTTCTAGTACTATGAAGAAAACTTGATGACAGAGTAGACATCATGCACGAGAAACGAAAAGAATTAGATGACGAGATGTGTGTGATGACACAGAACATAAGCACCATGGCACAAAACTTGAGCATCATGACACGGAACCAGAATACCATGATAATGGAAATGTTACAAAAACTAAGGTCTAATACAAACCATATCAGTAACTCAGATATGTTGGACCACTATGTTAACAAAAATGAGAGTAACAAAATTGATTAAGGAAATAAACAAGACAAGGAGACTAAATATCATAGGGATGACCAAAATGCCAATAATATATTTGATAAAGATAAGCTCGACCAAGATCATAATGAGAGTCAAGTTAGTATCATTGACAATAAGGACGATCCATACAATGACAAAAGATGGATCCTACAATATGCAAAGGAATCCAAGTCAAAGGAATCAGATATCGTAGATTCATCTTCTACCTTAACTCTTCTACCACCCTGAAGAAACCTAAATTTAACACTATCAGGTGACTTCGAGTGTGAGAAGCCTCACGAAACGTCACTTCTCGAGATAAATCGTAAGGATAATAAAATAGAAACATTATGTGATGACATCATGAGTATTGTGGGACAAGCGATCTCTAAAACAACGCTTGATATGGTCAGTCACAAAATATTCCTCGTATTCATGTACATGGAAAATGGGACAACAATAATAAACATAATGGGTATAAATTCAAGTTACAAATGAAAGGAAAATGACAAACTATTGCGTAAATACCAAGCACATACCTAATACAAGGTCTAAAAAAGACATAAATGAAGTAATGACACTGTTTCAACACAAAACGAGAATGAAAAGACAATAATCTAAGCTTTGAGGACAAATCTCCCTTAAAGGGAGTGGCAATGTAATGAACATAAAATAAGATTATAATTAAATAATTTATAGTTAGGTTAGTATGAAAGGGGGTGTCTCCTCATCAAGAATGTCCAAACCATATTTAAGGCCAAGACATCATTGTAATATTCATCATCTAATATATTATTCATATTTCATTATTTAAAATGATAGTCGGATTCAACTACTAATGGACCAACCGGATTCGGTTGCTCCATATATTTTCCAATCTAAAACTAAGTAAGAAACAAATCTTGAAACATGTCAAATAAAGCGTCACTTAATCAAGGGAACATAGCAAGCTTTCTACCTACAACATCTCCCCTGACCTTAATTCCTTCATTGTCCCAAAGTAGAGGAACACAAAACCTTGATTTGTTTTACATAAATATATAATAGGTAGAATATATAGACACGTAGTCTATTGAATGATGTTGAAATAATTATAAACTCTTTAATGTGTATGTTCTGGAATTCTTGGATGGTTGCACTAAAACATACAATAGAGTTAATGTTTACCTGTAAGGATCCCATGGTCATGTTGATTCTAATGGATTAGTTTGTGGATTCTTTACAATGGAAGTAGATGGTCCAAGTGTAACACCAACTACAAAATGAGGCACAATTTGAACACTTGTGCCATTTATGGTACCTTCTACAATAGATTTAAATCAAAATTATTCTAATAAATATTGCCTAATCTACCCTCTCCTTTGATAATTATCAAATCTCTATAAAGATTCATTGTTGAGTCCAAATATTGTAGAAAGGACTTATTACACTTTCTTTTCAATATCCGTGATTGTATATATGGCTTGAGGTAAAGTATCAAATGGCATATGATATTTGATATATGATTCATTGTTGAGTCCAAATCTTGTATAAAGGACTTATTACACTTTCTTTTCAATATCCGTGATTGTATATATGGCTTGAGGTAAAGTATCAAATGGCGTATGATATTTGATATATGATATATCAAGTTATAATATCTAATTATTGTATTCTAAGTAGAAGTGTAATGCTTATTAATATTTACAATACATATTTCAATCTTAGTCTAATGCTTATACAAATATAGACACATAAAAAAAATACACTAATTGATATATATCACATATACAAGAACATCCATGAGAGATAAAGTGTAATCAATGTGGAAACACAAGGATCAACATTTGATAAACGATCAATAATCCCAATCTATCTAATTTTACACAAGATGTTGGTTGGTATATATAATAGATGGAATTGAGAATGTAATTAGATAAATAAATAACTAACCTTTAATGGTTTAGTCCTTGGGTAGAGTTAGTCAACTTGTTGACATCAAATACTTTTCTTCTTTCCTTATATGAAAATCAACTAACACATTAATGTGTTGTCAACTAACAACTAAAATTGACTTACAAATATGTATATCAATATATATTTTAACAAGGAATACATATATAACAAGGAAAACCGAAAGGGTCATTCAATCAACCGAAAGGGTCATTCAATCAAGGTAATCTAGCAAGATTGCTACCTAAAACATCCCCTCCAACTTAGTTCCTTCTTTATCCCAAATAAGAGGACCAAAAAAGCCTTAATTTGTTTTACATAACTATAAAATAGGTGGAATTGATAGACAATTATTCTATTTAATGATGGTAAATTATTTATATACTCTTTAATGTACACATTCTATAACTCTTGGATGTTTTTGCTAAAGCTTACAATAGAGTTGACTTTAAAGTGGAAATATTTGATGGTGATGTTGATACTAATGGTGTAGTATGTGATATTTCAACAATTGTAATGGATGGGTCAAGTGGAACACCATCTACAAACTAGGGCACAATTTGAACACTTGTACCATAAATAGATGATACCATCTACATTATATTTTATTCAAAATTGTTCCAATAAATATTGTCTAATATACCCTCTCTTAGGACCGTTAGATCTGTTTGAGCCACCTAAGGAAGTATTTATTGTTGAGTCCAATAAATCATAATATTTTCTATCCTGGAGCTTAGGTTGCACACCAAAGTACCATTCGAGAATACAACTTTAGCAGAATTGGGATCTAGGGACAAAGGAAGATTCCTTTGTTCAAAGTTATGACCCCTACACTTTTTTGAGTAGACAATACATAATTTAGAGTTTCTTATGTCCCTCGACCTTCAGTGGTAGGAGTGGGTTGGTTCTTCACGTTGATGCTTGTATATCAAGCCCCCTTTTCTTATGGTTATGATATTATGATGCTAAATGTTTTTAGATATTTTATAACCATTAAAATTATAACATGGTTTTTATAAGCAAATGTTTCCAAGTATGTATGGATGTTAATGTACACAACATGAAATATGGTCGTCATCTCTTTTTCATTAGTCAATTTTCCCAAGTGTCACTCATAGGGTTTTTGCTAGTAAAATCCAATGACCGTATTCTTACACGAGAACTGCTCAGATGCCTTTACTCAAGGAATCAAATTATAAGTAAAAGGTTTTAGTGAAGTTGGAAAAACAAGGTTTAGGGGTGGTATACATATCCTCCTTTAAGTCTTGAAATATTTTTCTTCTATGTCATTCCAAATGAAAGAATTTTTTATAACAAATTTGTGAGTGGGTTGTAATATTTCCATAGTTTCATATAAAATTTTTATAATAACCAATGAGACCTAAAAAACCTTGTAGTATTTTAAGATTTTTGAGGTGAGGACAATCCATCATTTCTTTAATTTTCTTTGGATTAACACACACAAACTCTCCTAACTAACAATATGGCCCAAATATTCGACTTTGGAGACACCAAAGGATTATTTTAACCTTTTAAGAAAGAGTTGATGACCCACAAGTAGTTGTAAGACCTTATCCACATGAGCTACATGGGCTTGCCAAGTTTTACTATATATCAAGATGTCATAAAAAATATGACTATAAAATTACAAAGAATGGTTGAAAATTTTTATTCATGATACTTTGGAATGTGGAGGGTGCATTGCAAAGGCCAAAAATATTTGTCAAGAACTAGTAACGACCTTCATGAATGGGGAAAGTAGTTTTGAGAATATCCACCTCCTTCATACAAATTCGATGATAGCCTATGTAAAGATTGAGTTTGGTGAAGACTTGAGCAACCTTGAGCTCACCTAGAATGTATTTAATGATATGAATGAGAAATTGATACCTGATAGTCAATTTTTTCAAAGTATGAAAGTCATGAAACATGCACCAAGCGCCTTCTTTCTCAAGGACCATAACAACTAGAGAAGAATAAGGGCCAGTATGGAGCAGATGACACCAACAACAAGCAACTTGTGAAATATATTTTCAATTTATTTTATTTTTGAATTTGGATGGAGATAAATGTACACACATAGTCACGATTTTAAAGTTGTTGACAACATGGATATAGAAATTTGTTTCTTGGGATACACATCAATGAATAAATTTATGCATGCTACCACTGCCACTTAAGAGTGAAACTTTGCAATTTTTGATGTAGCAAATAAATTTGAGGGTTTTAGGGGTATAAAGAACAATCAATGCATGCAAAGATATTTGGGGTTCCACCTTTGATATATTAGGCTAGGGAATGTATTCCATAGATGGAGGAGGGACCTCATGGGTGCTACCTTCAACTTCCTCATTAAAAATTCCCTCTGAAATGTCCATAAAGAGTATTTTATCCTTACATCTATGAATAGGGGAATATTTCTCATCATAATTGTGGTAGAGACCTTTTACCCGGTGCTGTACCATTTCATCTCTAGATAAATGTTGGATGTTGAGAGGTGGAGAGGACAATGAAGGATTAGTGGAAGGGAAGGTAGGTTGATCAAGATGGGGAATAAATGATCCTTTTTTATTTGAGAATTCATCACCTTTTGAGCTTCCCTATCTCTTTGAGTGGCATCCAACCAATTAGTATGATGATCCATTAAATCCTATGCATGTATCTCTTCTTTGAAACCACTGATGAAACAATCCTTGTAAAAATTATGGGACATGCCTTTGTTATGGGTGGCCAGTTGCTCAAAACTTGAGATGAAATATTCAATTGTTCCATATTGTTTGCGCTTGGTCAATTTCACCAAATAATGAGTTTTTATTTCAAAGCATCAAGATTTGAAACAAATTATGTCAGAGCAATATAACCCTCATATGATTTATTGTGCCGTTGTCACCATTTCTAGTGTTAATGATACAAATATAATACACCCTCTCGATGTTTCATCATATCATCTATGATTCCATGTACAAAAATTAATGTTCCATCTAAGTGACCCATTCTATGGGGTTTGACCCATCAAATTTGGTGAGATCGACTTTAGGAATTGCATGCCACATGTGAGTTATCAGATCATTAACAAGCAAAGTGGTGTGAGTCCAATTAGGGTTGGATGTTTTATCACCTTCCTTGTTGGAATTCTAGTCTAATTGTAGGTGCCTCAAAGATGGTAAAGCAAAGAGTGCCATGAAGTGGTCCATCTAGTAGAAAGCAACTGCAATTTGGTAATATTGGCATAAATGTCATCAAAATTTTTGTTATTGTTTATGTAATATGTTGCACCTTTCTGGTCTAGTACATTGCTTACAACTTACGACTATTTCCTATAGTTAATTTAGGTGCTTTCGAACAGTTGTAGAAGTTAAGATTCACTTATCTATTTAATTTTCCTCACTTTTAGGAAAGATTAATAACATCCCTTTGCATGTATTTATTTCCTAAATCTTGACTCTAGAAGGATATTGTATGTATAATGCTCAATGTTTCATCACATGGTGATTCAAGTGGTTAATGAGTATCACATACCTTATACAAATATGTGTTCTTGTATTTGATCTTCAATTCTTCTCCATTAAAAGTTGTATATTGGGTGGTTCTATAGCCAATATTTAGATATTGGTTTGGTAGAAAAATCCTACATGATATTACAGCTTGAGAGTCTCTAAGGAAATGTTTAAATCATTGAGCAAAATTTATTATGGGGGGGGGACCATTTCCATTGTCTCAACCACTCTACACTGTGTGGAGGACATAACATAATTTTATTTCTTAGATGGAATGTGTATCAATACAACATAACATGTTCCAACATGTTTTTTTTATAAATTATGACACTGAAGCACTCTTAAAGTACGCTATACAATTCTCTATTCTAGTAGCACAAATTGTCTTGTCTTGCCTACACAATTTGTAGTGAAATCATTGGTCAAAGATTTAGTTGAAATCTATAGGATTTGAAAGCACGATTTCAAGTATTTTTAGAAGTGCTAAGGACACCCCTTTATTTTTGTTTCTTAGGGGAGAAAGCTATTTGTTATAGAAAGTATTTCATAAATGGATTTGATTTGGAAAAATTGCCCAAGTAGGTATGGATGCCAAATGTCCACAACATGAACTATGGCCATCAATTCTTTTTCATTATTTCCCAAGTGCTGCTCACATATTTTTTTCTAGTAAAATCCATTGGCTTTCCTTCTTACACAGGGACTGTTGCGTTTCCTTTTCTCAAGGCATCAACATGGGTGGTACATATATCCTCCTTTTAGTCCTATAAATCCTTTTCTATTGCATGATTTCAATTAAAATAATTTTTTTAACTAAGTTGTGAGTGGAGTTGTAAACTTACCATATTTATGTATACATTTGTTGTAATAACCAATGAGATATGGTTGATGATGAGAAATTTGAACAAAATACATGCAATAATTTCTCACACCTACAATACTAATTTTTTCAAAAGAGTTCTCCTCTATTGGAAAATGAAATCATTGGGGAAGGTCCTCATGGATAGAAAGGAGGAATGTAAGGATATTATGCTATGACTAGATGATATTTAGGGTAGTATCATATAGGATAGCTTCCAAGTTCAAACTAATTGAAAATGGAAACACATGTTTTGAATTCACAAGAAAGGAGCGCTCATCTTCCCAGATTCAATAAGTCCCTGTAATATCTATTTATGATGACGATAATAATCCATTTTTTATTCTATTACTATTGTTCCCATTTTGATCTCAAGATATCCTAGGTTTTATCTCAACTCATTCAAATACCACTGGTATATTCTTAGATTAAGGAATATTAGAGATAAGGAAATATGTCAATGATGATTCACAATGACAATCTTATGTTTTGTAGTTGGTATAGTTTCTGTTATCTCCCAAATTGACCACCGTCATTTTGGATGACAGAATGGGTAAAAATCTTTATTTCTATAAGTCATGATTTGGTTTGCCAGAATGATTTTAGTTGCCGAAAATGTTTCCATGTGTAAATTTAAAAAAAAAAGATTGTGCTCTGGAAAAATACTACCAGCTATATCCTGACCAGTAAAGCTAAAGGACTAAAAGCAGCATAATTGTCAAGGAATTGGCAAAAAATAATTATTGCACAGAGCAGTGAATGGAAATTGGAGGAATATTTTTGCTGAAATCGTGTGATATTGCGGGGAGATTTTGAAGGCCTTCCCGAACTCCAAATTCAGATCTGGAAGCACCAGTGGATAGCTTATGATCTGTAGATCAAAATCGACTATTCGAACATGCAAAACGGACATCGGACGGTTGAGAAAATTGATTTTTTCCAAAGGCAGTTTTTTTAGGAATTCCACGGGTTTCGGCAGCTTAGGCGAGCTACCACAGCGCTCATTAGCTGCCGAAAAGGCCAGCTTTCGGCAGCTAAAGGCGTTAACAGAAAAAACATTAGCTGCCGAAATCCTGTTTTGCAATTTTTCTCTAAATTTTCGCCCAGATCTCAACCACCAAGCTATTGAAGGAGATCTCCATATCAGCATTTCCTTGATTTTAGGGATCAGTCCCTATCTTTTTGCTTTTAACTGTCAGTTAATGTTTTAGTTAAACTCAACAGATCCATGCTTTTAGGATCTGGAAACTGTTTGTAAAGGCTTTAAAAGCCTAAGAACTCAAAGGAAAAAGGGGTTCGATTTGGGATATATGTTTGACTATGTACTGGACACTTCTTTGCTATATGAATCACAGTTTCCTTTGGTTATTAGATATCAGTCTGTCCAC
>LPNX010549269.1:217622-293083 GCA_001517045.1 Pseudotsuga menziesii
GAGCTAACAGTTTCTCGTCACAAACTAGCAAGCTAATGGTTTATATATTCTCTTTTTATTTAACATAATTTTATCTTAACTTATAAAAAAGTAAAAATTATTAGAATAAATGCACATTTACCTAGTAAATATTTTTCCCATGTTCCATAATTCATGTATGATGGGTCACTTGATTTCATTTGGTCCAATATATTCTCTCTTAGATGAGAATAGTCTCCACCTAGACAAGTGTGCACCTCTCCTTGAGTCATGCTTCAATTGCACTTCAAGTACACCAGTGGAGTCTAGTTATACATTCCCACCTTAGAATCATCACCAAGAGGGAGTGTTTCATGTGCATGAGGCTAGGAGGGAAAATCCACTTGTTCATGTCTTACTAACTGATGACTACACAACCAGTTAACTAAGACTAGGTGGTGGATTACTAGTGTTTGGGTTAGTACATTCCAAATTAAGCTCTATAAGATCAACTAAGGCATATTAGTTCACTATTTTGCGTATTTCTCATGTAATTTTACCATTAATTCATGTGGAATAATCCATTCAATTATCTCTTTATTCTCTTTGGTCTCAATCTTGGATTTTTTTTTATTGTTTCCTCTTTGAAACTAGATTTTTTATCCTCGGAGAAAAAGCGTAATTTTATTTCATCTGATGAGAACAAAATTACATTCTGTAGATACACATAAATGCGTATTTCTTTTGAATTGATAGGTCTTTTAGTAAAGACTTTGTAAGTCTTCTGATAAATCCCACAAATAACTACAAAAGCGGTTAACCACAAATCCCTCTAAGACACTTGTAGTAACATGTTCAAAATAAAGAGTTCTACAAACTATTATGTGTGGAAAAAACAGTCCACTGTGCAAAATAAATAATGTTATGTGTGAAAAAAAGGAAGTTGTTGTAGAACTGGAAAAAAATAGAATGTTTCTCATTCTATAAAGGGCCTTTGATAAAATTCCTGAGCACTTCCATCTCTATGTTCTCTTATATTCCAAAGCCCCAAGTCTATTTGCAACCCCTCCTTCGAGGATTTGTCCACGTCTTTGTTGTTATCCTTGTAAACATGCCGACATGAAAAGGAAACAAAAGAGTTTAGATCTTCTTTTATTGATGTTAAAATATTGAAAAGTCTTATATTTCTGCAATGTTGAGTCCCTTTTGTCCAATTTATAACATTCATTAAGTCTCCAAAAAAAATTAGATTTCTGCACCCTTTCTCTGCTACAAAAATGAGGAGTTTGCGGCTCATAAGTTCAGCAAAATTGTTACCGCATTCCCCTAATCCCACTACCAACTCGAAGAAATGGGTCTCTGAAAGAAAAAGAAGTGCCCCTCCCCCATAAGAATTATTTTGTGCTGCTCCATCAAAGAATCCCCAAGGCACCGACTTGTTAAGTTCCACTTTCAGAGCCTCCCTCTGTCTTGTTTCTCTGATATGTTGAGGAAAGGCAAATAGTATGCCACAAGAGAGGGATGCTATAATTTTAGGTGTGCAAGATTTTTCATAAAAAATTAATTTTTTTCTAGCAATCCAAACTCCCCAAATTACTGACAAAGGAAGAGCTTTCATATTTTCCTGAGAAACCAAAGTCCTCCAATTCTCCCAAGCTTGGAGAACCGTATTTCTTGCCCACCTACAAGTAAATCCTAAAGACCTCAAACACTCATTCCAAGCTTCTTTGATATATGGAAATTGCAAAAAAATATGAGAAACAGACTCTCCATCAGACTTGCATAGCATACAACATCCAGGTCCCTGAAATCTCCTTTTTTGTAGGTTGTCCCATGTTGGATCCTTTTTCTCCAGGACACACCACACAAAGAGTCGAGTTTTTGGTGGACTTTTGATTTTCCACAGTTTCTTCCACCACAAGACTGGATCCCTTTGTAAGCCATCCACACTTAGTTTTATATATCCATCCTTGGGGGTATAGATTCCAAGAGGATCTATATCCCAGATAAGTTCATCCTCCCTATCCCTTAACTGGATTTGTGCCCTATTCAGTTCTCCAATGAGTCTTGCCATCTCCCTCTCTTCTGGATATGATAACCCAAAAAAAGAATTTGACCTCCAAGATTGGAACCAAGGATTCTCCTGAACAAGTTCAGCTAGTTGAAAGAGGTAAAATAACCCTCTTTCTCTTAGAGCCTCCATCGTGTGTCCTGGGAGTAGATGTTGTTGAGTACTTCCTTCCCATAGATCCTCACCTGCCCTGAACCTTCTGCCCTTACCCATATTCCAAGCCAAGTTGGATTCAAGAACGTGGAAGGATATAACCACTGCCTTCCAAATCACCGAACCTCCCGCATGGGATTTCCTAGGATTCCTTATCCAAACTTCTACAGAATTAGGAGCTATGTATTTCTGTGAAATCACTTGAGTCCAAATACTTTCAAATTTTAGAAGTCTCCACCCCCCTGGCCGCTAGTGACTTTGTAAACAAAAATATATTTGTAAGACCCCATCCCCCTAGTCATTTAGGTACAACAATCTTCTCCCAGCGAACCCAAGGGATCATCTGGGCTTCATTATTTCCAATCCAAAGAAACCTAAAAAAAAATCTTCTTTCCTCTTCGAGAATACCTTTAGGGATACAGGAAAGGGACATCTAGTAAACAGGAATTGCTTCCAACACTGATTTTACCAACACCATCCTCCCAGCTCTAGAAATCCATTTATGGCTCCACACCTTCAGTCGTTTTTCCAGTTTGTCCAAGAGCCACTTCCAATCCTGTTTTTGATAATCATTTGGTTTTAAGCAAAACCCTAGATACTTCAAACCAACATCTAGCCCTGCCAAATTAAATGGAAATAGACCGTTGAGTTCATGCATCTCCTCAGCCCTCAAAAGATGAGAAGACAAGGTTGATTTTCTTGAATTTATCTCCATCCCCGTAGCTTTGGAAAAAATGTCTAGGATTTCTCAAAGAGTATTTGTGTCCCTCACAGTTCCCGTACAGAAAATTAGGACATCATCCACAAACAGGAGACGAGTTATGCACAAATTTTGTGATATTTGTATGCCCTTCAAAGAAGCTTGTCTCTTTGCTTCCCTTAAATCCCTATTCAATCCTTCAGCTACCAATAGGAAGAGCAAAGGGGATAACGTATATCCCTGTCAGAGAACTCTCTCAGCATGGAAGAAAGGAGAGGTAAACCCATTAATCAAAATTGAAAAAGAAACTGTAGTAATACAAATCATGATCCACCTGATAAAATCAATACCAAAGCCAAGATGAGCCAGAAGCATACGAATGTATAGCCAACTTACTTTGTCATAGGATTTAGACAAGTCGATTTTTAGAATATCCCCTTTGAGTTTTTTTGTTTTCATGCTGTGTAAACCTTCCTGGGAAACCCCGATGGCTTCATGGATCTTTCTCCCTTCCAGAAAACCAAATTGTTATTCTATGATATGTTTTGATAGAATTTCCTTGAGTCTTCTCTCTGTAACCTTGGAGACCACCTTGTAGATACAACTGCAGAGGGAAATGGGTCTAAAATAATTCAGAGAGGAAGTATTGCCAACTTTAGGGATTAAAGCAATGCCAGTTGAGTTGAAACTGGCAGATATCCTTCCCGTTTATCTAGTATCTTCCACTACTTTCATTAAATATCCTTAGAGGAGATCATAAATATCCATAAATAATTCTATTGTCCAACCATTAGGTCTTGGGTTTTTATTCTTCTGAAAACTATGAAGAGCTTCTTTTAGCTCTTCTTTAGAAATTTCCTCCATTAGTAATCTATTGTCTTCCTCCTCCACGAACCTTGGAAACAGTTGAGCTACTCTGATAACTTATGCAATAGAGGCCTGGTTTGGAGCTTTAAAAAGGTTCTTAAAATGATCAACCGCAATTCTGGCCTTTCCTTCAAAAGAGGAATGAGCTTCACCTTGATCATCCAAAAGACTCCAAATTGTATTTGAAGCTTTCCTCCCCCTTTCATAAGCATGAAATAATTTCGTATTATCATCCCCACATTCCAGCCATGTATCCCTTCTCTTCAACCTCCAAGTCTCCTCCTTCTCTAAAAACTGAATGTTCCTTCTCCCTTCTATCCCGATTAAAGTTTCTTTGGCCTCTTGATTCAGAAAATCCCCACCACTCTCCTCATAGATCTTTGAGAGATATTCTCCTACTTGCTTCAGTTTTCTATCCTCACGAAGTCTCTTTGCCAAAAACCAATCTTTTACAGCCTCCTTTAATCTTTTGATGTTGGATGCAAATCAGAAAGATGCAATCCTCGGGCTTCTTGGATTAAATGGAATCCACCTAGAAGAGACCAATAATTTAAAGGATTCATCATTTAGCCAAGTCTTATTGAACTTTAAATTACTTGGAGGTTTTGCTGGTCCATTTTCTAGTTCCAGAAATAGGGAAATGATCTAACTGTCCTCCACTTCCCACCCACTTCCTGAGTTGATGAATCATGTCCACCACCTTGATCTTCCACTAAGAACCTATCCAACCTCTTCTCCACTCTCCCTTCTCCACATCTATTGTTTTTCCATGTAGGCTTGAGTTTGATATGTTCAATGTATAACAAATTCCTCTCTACTAGCTTCTGTGTGAAATAACCCATCAACAAATCAGCATGAGCATGATTCCCCCAGACCTCATCCTGTCCCTAAGAAAAGTTTAAGTCTCCCCCTAAAACCATCGAATCTCCTATTAGGAGAGGAATTTTTAATAAGGCATCCCAGAAGGGGATCCTATTTAGATACAGACCATAAATATTAAAAATGGTAAAATAGAACCCTAGATCCAGTGCCAAAAAGTTCAATCCAAGAACCGATTCCATACCCCACAGGTTCAAGGCATTGACAGTTCTTTCATTCAACCTGATTGCCAATCCCCTAGAACTTCCTCTAACATCCAGGGTCTAAAAAATACACCCTGCAAACCAACTTTCCAGCCTTGTTTTAACCTCTTCTCCTACTCCTAAAGTTTCTTGTAACAACAAAATATCAGGGTGTTTCGAATCAACCACCCTCTTGAGTGCTGATCTTTTGTGGGGGCCAACCAAACCCTGATAATTGAAGGACATAAATTTCATCTACGACCCTTCTTTTGGGTTCGCACCGCTTTAAGATCCCTCTCAATAGACTGTTGTTTTCCTTCTAAGAGATCCTTTTTTTTCTTTGGATTGTGCCTTAGAAATAAAGGATTTCCTTCCTCTTCCCCTAGAAGCCAGATTCTTTTCTTTTCCCAAACCCCCCGAGTCTGCCTTGGAACAAGACCGAAGGAAATAACCAGAATCTGACGAGTTAGGAGGGGAGAGTGGAGGCTCAAACTCAAATATAAAGGGATTGGGTTCAACAGGTGGTGGGGTCTCCACCAAAGTAGCAACAGAGAAATTGGGTAAAGAGAGAGAATTCGGTGTGATCTGAAATGAGATAGACACATTTTTTAATCCCTCCACCAAATCCAAACCAGAAAGATTAACATTAATTAAAAAGAGATTTAAGGAGGGGGATAATGAAAAAGAAGAATTACCCAGGAAAGGAATCCCCTTCAAGTTTTGGACTTCATCCAACCTACCACCCTCCACTACTAGCAAGGGCATCATCACCTCTTCATATTTTATGCCACTCTTCCACCTCATCGCTGATGAGGTCCTGTGGCGTTAAGGGTTGAGAAGAAGGCGGTCCTGATAAATCCTTTCTTGATCCAACCTCCTGTTCACCCTTCTAATGCCGATGGATGTTGAGAGTTCAGACTGAGAGCTTACATTCTGATACCGGGTGCCCATATGCATGACAACACCGACATATAAAAGGGACATTTTCATAGTCCAAAATATGCCCGATAACATTGGGACCCCAAATCAAAATCATATCTTCAGCTAATCCTTCCTGAACATTTAAATTTACCAAGAACCTGTCTACTTTGCGCCGTTTAGTCTCCAGGAAGGAGAGGTATACTTTTAAGAAAGTCCCCAAGATGTTCCCATTGTTTTAAAGATGATCCTCCATCTAGTAATGAAGTGAGAGCCCTGGAAGTTGAACCCACAAAGGAACTATGTGTACTCATTCCATACTAGCATCAAAGAGAGGATGCCATGGTTTGAGAAACTAGATCATGTGTGCAGGTTATTCAATAATTTCACATGGTATTAGAGCATAGAATCTTATAAGGAGAAGTACATACTTTGCTTTTCTAGTTAACAAAGGATTGGAACACACATAGAGAATGGATCATCCCCCTTTTTTGATCCTTACACAAAAAAATTACTTTGAATGGAATCCTAAAGTCCTCCTTCTTCTAAAAAAAATGGATTTATTGTATCATAATGGATATTGAAGCTAAACCAATTTTTGTGATTGAGAAAGCTAAGTATTTAAACATAATGGATGAATCATTCCATATTCTATGTTTGTTAGTATCTGTAGATGTATATTTACATTTTGAAAATATTTCCACACCAAATAAAGTATGAACCAGATTAGTATTAAATTCTATCACAACAATCTTGAGACAAAGCACAAACTTACAAGAGATTCAAGACAATTTAGGCATGAAATGGCATAACAATACTGCAATAGGAGGTTGCAGTTGTATATTATCAAAATAGAATAAAAATCAATAATACAATGTCATGAAAACTTGCATGAATGCAAGACAATTTGAATTCCCTAGAGGTCATTCGAATTGCATGGATGGGTGTATCTTAACTGTCTATTAGCCACACTGAACACACCAGTTAACCACTAATCTAGCCATTATTGAATCTAACTAAGTCCTAACTGAATCAGAGTGTAATAAATGACTGATTCTAACTGAAAGTAACTCAAGTACATGCCATTGCATGTTAATCAGTAGGTGGTAGCACATCACTAACTCCAGCTTTGATGAAGTGAACTGAACTGATACTAGTCATCCGAAGTTGTTGGAGGTGCATTAACTCACTCCAGTTCGCCCAAATCATCCCAAAATAGACAATGACATGAGGGAGGTTCCTTTACAACTCAAATTAACTAATTTTTAGGTGAAGCAACATTCAATTAACTCACTGGTGCACTTATGACACCCATATCACCCTCGAATTGCTCCCTGATTAAAGGAGGAAGCCTTGTTAGCCTCCCTGATTGAAGGATAAGGCTTAGTTTGCCTCCCTGATTGTAGGAGGGCATGGGTGTGCTCATTCTAATGTCATGGTGTGCTGATCCTGATTCCATTCGAGTTAATAAACTTAGGATAATGGTTAATTAGGCCAAAATTGACCAAATAGGTTTGTGGGTTGGATAATGACTCCAACAATTAGGGGGCCTATTCGAGAAACATGATGAACTTCAAGGACACATACTAGAGAATGATATGATCTCATTGAGCCCAAGCAATTTTGACACCATGCAAGAATTCTTCACAAAGTTTAAATATTTGTTGCAATAACTCAAATCTTATGGAATAGAAAAGCCAAATCAAGAGGAACAACTAATCCTATCTATTCTATTAATGTTGGGCCTTGGATATTTTTTTCTCATGTCTTCCTTTCATACTAAAAAACTAAACATGGCCAAAGCTTGGAAAATGCATCCTATGATTTCTTTCATTGAATAACTTATACATGAGAAAGCTAATCTCATAAATATGGGTCTCAATAATTCCAAAGAACATGTGCTTTTAGTACATGAAATCAACAAGGAAATCAAGAAAAAACAAAAGGGCAAGACTAATCCTAATCATAAGAAAGATTCAACTTCAAATCCATCGAGGAGTCTTCAAACTCCAAAGCAAGAAAATCAAAGTGGGAGAAATCCAAATGCAACTAGTGCAATAGAGGATACAATCCAAAAAATTCATGCTTGATTAAGACTATCGATCTAATGGCACAATATCTACAACAAAACAATCCTAGATATTTCATACTAGAGAATGCTAAGAAAAATCCTAGACACAATCCATCCAAAGATCGAGGTAAAGCATATGCATTGATTTATATATATTCTTCACCAAATGCATGGATCTTGACTACCATGCATCCTGTCAGATGGAAACCAAAAGATATACTTTCTCCTCTTTGAAACCATGCACTGGTCCTCCCATTTTGATGGGATAAGACACTCCTATAAAATTTTTGGATAAGGAAGTTTATATCTAGACAATCAATGTTTTGAGAATGCATTTCATATTCCAAAACTATCCATAAATATTATCTCAATATATCAAATCACTCACTTTGGAACAACAAAGAGGGTACAATTCACCCTATATTTAGTGGTTATAATTGAGATTTCAGATGGTTCCAAAGTTGTGGCTGGGGAGGTCGACCATGATTCTATGTTGTATGCTTTTTATCATTTTGTTCCTAAATCTGATTTTGTTATGCTTCTTACAAATGCAAATGAAGAAATTAGGTTGTGGAAAAAAAGGATTGGACATTTGAATTTCAGGTACTGTAGCAGTTAAGTAAGCAAGGAATGGTAAATGGTCTACCCAACATCAAATTCATAGATGGAGTTGGTCAAGGCTACATTCTTGGTAAACATCTCGTAGAAAAGTTTAAGAAAGGAAAATAATTATGAGCATCTTCAATTCTATATCTTCTGCATAGTGATATAATTGGTCCTTTCCCACATCCATCAATGAGAAACACAAAATATGTCCTCACATTCATTGATGACTAGTCAATATTCACATGGACCTACTTTCTCAAATTCAAATCTGAAGTCTTTGAGTGCCTTAAATATTTCAAGGAACATGCATAAAGTCAACCAAGAAAAATGATCAAAACTCTTCACACAGATAATGGGGGATAATATGTAAATAAAGATGTTGACATATTTGTTCTAAAGTTGACATATGGTTGCAACACACGATTCCCTATGCATCACAGAAGAACGAGGTAGTTGAGAGGAAGAATTAGTTCATGAAAGAGATGGCCAACTTTTGCTTGCAAGATCTTATTGAACTTATGCTTATATTGAGTGGGGGGTGTGAATCAATATAAGATCATTTTTTGTTTTTAAACATTCATCAATCATCCATTTACTTTGAAATAATAAATTCACATAAAATCAAACCACAACACACATAATTTAACGTGGAAATCGTTTTGGAAGAAAAATACAAAATCTTATCTTTATAAATTCATGTAAGCACCAACCTACTATTACAAATTTTGTATGAACCAACCTATTGGAGACGCCAATCCCCTCAAATGAGCACCAACTAAACAATATGTAGGTACCAACCTAATGGAGACACCAATGTTCTTAACTGATAACCTACTGAATGATATGTTGGTTCCAACCTATTGTATAATTAGTTACAGTAATACCGACAAGATCACCTTGTATATAACTTCATAATCAACTTCAATATGCTACATAATAAACCTTAGAAAAAATCCCTAATATTCCTTTGATATTATTCATAATCTTCCTATGATATGCTTCACAATATACCTCTGATCTGTTTCATTATTTTCTTTTTATAGGCACCATAATTATCCCTAATTATTTCATATGATCACCTTCAAGTCAACTACAAAATCTATCATAATCACCTTCTACCTTAGCCTCATCCAAGTAATAGCATGTAAGAAAAAATCCCTTCCTCTTCACAAGGTGCACCTCCTCCTCATATAACCTTAGAAAACCTTAAGAACAATATTTAAGAATCCTTTAATAACATCTTCAATCACCTAGAACATGCTCAAGAAAACCCAAGAAGTCATCTTCAAGAAACCTTAGAAAATACTCCTGATACACTTCATCTTCTCCTTGAAATTGTGCAACTTTTTGAGAGATACATAAGCGAATGAATGAATGAACAAATGAGGAGCTCCTAATTCTATTTATACTATTCTTAAATTAGTTTCTGGGTCGACCTAACATTCTTCAATATCTTGGCAAGGCTGACCTAAAATTCTGGCTGAGCGAAATTTACAAATCCTTTCATATATTTTCATTCCTATGGAGTTAGAGGGATTTCCATAAACCATTTAAAGGTATCACAATTGTTGAATATATTTTATGTTGTCATTGATGTCAAAGCTCAAAGATGAACAAATTGAATCCAAAATGTCAAAGATCAAAGACAAACAAGCTGAACATATGGTGACAAAGATCAAAGATGAACATGTTGAATATATGATGGGCAAGATGGATCAAAGATGGAACAAAAGTCAAAAGGTTCCAAAGATTAGGAGGTTAAAGGACCATCATGACATTGGTTGCATTTGCGCACATATTCATTCACATAAAATAATAATTTTAAATAACTATAATTATGAGACTTCTGAATTAAGCAAATTGTGTGTGCGAAATTCCCACAAGTGTATTGGAATTTGTGCGTCTTAAACTTCTAATATGAATTGAAAAAGTGACACACCGATGCAAACATTCACTTGTTGGAGACACAATTCAGCGAGATGTTATTTGAAGTAAACAAACTTCACCTAGTGGACACATCCCTTGAGTTAAGAAGGTTATAAATAAGCAAGAGATGTATGTGGTGAAGTACGCTTGTGGAGATGAAGATATAAATTTTTTAAAAGCTTCAGAGTTTTTGTTTTTCGAGGTATCAATGGATTGTTGATCATAGTTGAATATATTTTGCAGCAGAGTTGCAATGCGAGATGAGCGGCACTGGTTGATAGGATACCCGAAGTCGAGATCTGCAGAAAGCAAGTGTAACTGTGATGCTAGTATTTTATAATCTCATAATGCAAATAAGTTGAGAAGAGGCAGATCACATTTAGATTCATACATCGTATTTTTAAGAATGGTCTGATGCAGATGTAAACACTCAGATGTAGATCCCAATCTATTTGTATTTTTGGGAAATTATCAGACGTAGAGACAAAGACACAGATCCCAATCTGTTTGTATTTTTGGGAAATTGTCTGATGTAGAGAAAAATACGTAGATCAAGGATTGCAACAGTTGCATAATTTGCATAGGAAGACACATATTAAAATTTTTCTATGATATTTTGGGAAATTGAAGAATTTAGCAGTTGCAGAATTTGAAGGAAATATATTTCTCTATTTGCAAAGCAATGATATTTCATATCAGGGAGGTTGAATAGGGAAAGGAGTAGGGGGTTAGAAACCTCCTTCCAGTAGGTGATAAAAAATTCAATCAGGGTGCAACTCCATCCTTTTTGTGGGTGCATATAAAATTTAGGGGATTACAATCTCCTTCTAGTGGGTGTTGGAGAACAAAAGGAAGTTATAAATTCCACACCTAGAGAGTGGATTTCTTTCACAGATTAGATATTGAAGCCACAAGTTATAGTTTGCACGACTAGACTGATATCTATTCATGTCAGTTCCTGGAGATTGTGAATTGAATCTAAAGTATATAGAAGTTTTTGTAGGTTGGTGCCAACATAACACAAGTTGTACTTGATATCAAGTTAACATCTGGAATGAGTGGGTGCTCATGTTCAGAGATTGTAATCTCTCATGGATGTAACTCTTCATATTCATACATATAGATATATTTGTTCTCAAACATTTGTGTGATGTTTTGTTTGTTTGGGAAAATATGCATAATTTGTACATATCTGCGCAATTACTGATTCACCCCCCTCTCAGTAATGACTTAAAACTAACAATTGTTATTTAGAGAGGGTGTCTTTAGTAAATAGACTAACATATGGAACGAATATCCATCATAGATATGGATAAGCAAGCAGGTTTATCCACTAATAGAGCTCCAGGATTTGACATCTCAAACTATACTTTCTAGAAAATTAGAATGGAGGTTTATGTACAATCACTTGGCATGAAAATATATAAATAATTAAAAGACGGATATAAATTTCCAAAAGTTGCAAATGAGTTTGAATAGAATGGTGACAAGTATGAAGAGAATTGTGAGACCACGACTCCATAATAGTAACCATTGATATAGATAATAGAAAACAATATGAATGGAATGCAATAGCTAAGAATGCCATTTTATATAGATTAGAATATGTTGAATTTGCTAAGGCAATGAAGTGCACCACTGCAAAGGAAGTATGGGATAAATTACGAAGTATCTATGAAGGAAATGCCAAGGTCAGAAAGGATAAAGTGCAAACGTTATTTGTGTAGTTTGAAACCCTCAAATTGAAGGAAGAAGAAGACGTAGCCTCATACTTTATAAGAGTAAATTGGATAGTGAACTCCATAAAAGGGATTGGGGATACAATTAAAGAGAAGTTTGATGTACAAAAAATCATGAGAACTCTTCCCACATGTTTAAATCCAAAAGTATAACTTTTTGAAGATAGAAGTGATTTAAACGATCTAACCCAGGATGAATTATATGGAATACTTACATCATATGAAATGAGAAATGAACCCGAGAATGGATCCATAAAATTAGTTGCGTTCAAAGCAATAGGAAATCCTAAATCTAGCAAGAATGAATGCAAAAATACAACTGACCCTTCAGACAAAGAAGAGGCCAACTTCATAAGAATACTGAAGAGAGGAAAAGGTAAGTACCAAGGAAAAATTCCTTTTAAATGTTTTAGTTGTGGAAGAATTGGACATTTTGCTTCCAAATGCACATATGAATAAAATCGAGAAAGAGAAAGTGAGGAAGAGTCAAAGAATCGAGAATGAATATACAAGCATAAGTAGAACAATGACATCAATAAGAGAAAGTTCCAGAAACAAAAGAAAATCTTATACATCGAAGATAACAACTTTTCAAATGAAGAAGAAAGTGACATTTCAAGAGATGACAGCCCAAGAGATGTATTATTTATGTCCCTAATTCAGGATGAGAATGCATCGGAAGGGAAATCATCATCCAAAAGAGCTCTTGCAAGCATATCCAAAGTAGAGAAGGAATGGACGTACACTGAAATTTATCTACCATCTCCAAAATACAAGGAAAATAAAAAGTCAAGAGGCTCGAAAGAACTTTTCAAGATGGAGAAAATTGTTGATAACAAAAGCTCTATGGAGGAAGTCACATGAATTGTGTCAAATCCTGATAAATATTGTCTCTTTGAAGGAATTCCAAAGTTTGAAGATGAAGACAGTATTAGTGTTCATTGGGAAGGTGAATTAATCCGTGCTCTGGATGAATTGAAGAAGTCAAGGAATGAAAATAAATCATTGAAGGAGAAACTTGAAGCAACATAAAATATGATCAATCATAATAGAGGTATGTATGAATATTTGAAGGATCAATTGAAAATCAAAGAAGAAGAATTACATTGCGCAAAAGGAAAAATCAAGGTATTAGAAGAAAATCAATGTGTGCTTGAAAAGTCCTAGAGGGATTCAGAATTGGAAAATGATATACCATAGAAACAATTTAAGCTAACAGAATTAGTTGCAATTCAGGGAATTGTTGTATTAAGTATTAACGCAGAAACTCAACACAAGTTCAACAATAACTCGATTATCCTCGAGGAAATACTAAGTCATCAATGGTCTGTAAATGATAAGAAATGTATTGGATTTGTGGAAGTCAGTATGGACATTTGTGATAAATATTGACCTAACCTTAACCATCAGGACACTTTTCACAAAATACCTGAACTACCCCCAAGGACTGAAATAACTATGTATGTGAAAGCTCCCAAACACAACAATATAATCATATGATGGAGATGTAATTTTTTCAGACATATAGTGAGGTATTGTAACTTTATAAAATTCTATGTGTGTGTTAACACTAAAAAATGTTCACCTAGCTCTCCATGATATAAACCATAGTCATACATCATATTCCCACGATTATTTCCTCCATTTTGACCTTCACAACTAAATTTCCACCAAATATAGTCCAAAACATTATTATTCCTTCCCCATAAATGAGAGGAAGTTGATAATTTATTGTGATTTATCCCCACTCTCTCCAAAAAGGACACAAAAAACCTAAAAATGAGAATGGGTAAAAAACCATGGACAATAAAATACCAAGGATCAAAAAACCTTGGACCATACTATAAATACATTGCGAAGGTCTCCCCAAAAACACTATTCACTTTTTGTCATTCATTCATTCGATCTCAAGCATTTCACCATTATCTTCATATTTTTCCACGCCATTTTCCCATGGTGTATGATGAGCTTGCTCCATACCCTATTGGATATATTCCCCCTTTTATGACAACCACAAGTGGAGTATAGTAGAGACCAAAACCGTGGAGCTGTAGGACCATTTACTCGGATAGCTACGGTGGCCCAACTTAAAAAAAAGGTGTGTTTATTGTTTTTTCTTGTTATTAGTTAGATATAAAATAAAAATCATAAAAAATGTTCTTGTTTATTTCCCATTATTATTGTTGAACTCTACCCTATGATATGGGCGATCTAGGGTAGGTTCTTTTGCATGTAGTAGGGGAGAAATCCCCACTACAGTTTTTGTGACTCCACTCAGTCGATCCGTTCAGATCTTTGATTTTGAAGGTTTTCCTACTGGTTTATACTTTCAGGTGTCACAGATCTAACCCCCTCGCGACAGATCCGAACCAACCTTGCCTCAGCGCCTTCCCTCGACCCAAGCTGACAATATTTTTTCAAAAAAAATTCAGTTTCGGTCAAGTCGCACTTATTTAGATGAAAGCTACGACCCGGTCGCACCTTTTTTCCTGATAAGCATAACCCAAGTCGTGCCTTTTGTCCCGATAAGTGTGACCTAGACCAGAAAGGCAGATTACACTTGTCTCGACTTTCTGAGCGACCCCGGTCGCTACGATGGCTCATTTTTGTGCAACCTATCATGCTTAATCCTCTATTTTGTGCGACTCGAGTCTTCTGACTATTTTTCTGCCCCGATCGTGACTGTTTCCCAGTTCTGTGCGACCCCGATTGCACTTGTTCCACTGACAGGTGCAACCTGTAGCTTTTCAGTCCTTTTTAGTGTTTGAGAACCTTGTTCCAGAACCCCTGTCTTTGTTTTACCCCTTCCTGATCCGTTTTTGTCCAGATCTGATCCATTACAACCCCTTGGTTCATTTTGCAGTCCTCATTGCCTTGTATGTGAGCCCCTTCAATCAATATTTGTATTTGAGACCCCTTCTGTGTTTCCTACACCCTTGTAAGTTCCTTAGGAGCTCATTTACTTATGTTTATTTTATGTTCTGGAAGAATTAGTTGTGATTTTGCATGATATTTTGCTGTCATTCACTATTATTTATTTACATTTTTTGGGTCTCAACCATGAGATTGATGGGGTTTATACACATCATTTGCACACATCTCACACCCTTAAGACAAAATGCTTGGTCAATGACCCCAAGCTAGCCTAAAAAATTAACTTAATACAACCAACATTGTAACCTCATTTGAGGATCAAAAAAATCTTGTAGCTAAGTTAGGACATTGTGGATAGACATCCAAACAACACCCCTTTGTCACTCACATCTTGAGACATAGTTGTTTTCCATTAGGTGACCAAAATACTCTTGTACTTGTTGACACGGTCACGACTAGTCATTCAGAGCCCCCCTTGCTCTGTGGGAGTAAGCCACAATGAAGGGGTTCTGGAAGTCAGGGTGGAATATCACACTCCACTTTTCACTGAAGGCTAACCATTCATAGTCCTCCTTGTGCATGTCAAAGTATACCAGGTGTCAAGGAACAAAGGGCTAAAGTGCCAGTAAACCACTCTGGACGTGTCATGAACGAGGTAGCCTAGTTTCCACTCTATCTAGGGCTCTTTTACCCTGAGGTCCCTCTTGGTAGTGGGATTCTCTTAGCCTATTTTTCTTCCATTTCATATTTTTTTACTGGGATTTCATCACCCTATAGAGGATACAATTTGTGAGGGGATTCCATATTGTAGCAAGCAGTTTGATTGCACTCATACCCCACAGGTTAATGAGTTATTTTTATTTCTAGGTAATGTTGTTTGTTGGCTTTCTGGACACTTTGTTCTAGACTCACCTACTATAACTTGCTGTTGTAGTACAATTTTAGAGCTTCCTTTTTGGCTTGTGTGCCACCATTTTTACGCTCTCCTTCTACACACTCAGTTGTAGTTGGTTTTTTGAGCCTGTGTTTGTCACCCTTCTGCCTACACTCATTTTACAACAACCACAACGTCATCATAACTCCACCACATTACTCGCATAGGCTTAGGGGGCACACCCCTTAGTTCGGTTCCTTGAACTGTCACCGTCAGATCCATATTCGACATTGTTCACCACCTTTGGAGCCATATACTGCCTCTGAGTCTTATTCAGATTCCTATCAATCTGAACCTACCTTGTTCACTACACCATCTATCCCCATGACTGGTTCACATCCCATCCTGATCCCTTTCAAGGGGAGACAATTGGTAGTGGGCTTGTGTCCGTTCCACCCATCATTACAGGTATCCCTTCCTCCAAACCGACAAGTCCTGGTCCTATTGGGCCCTTTGACACCACACACACTACTTCTGGTCCGCTACCCACTAGTGGTGGCCCCATTCCAGCCACCGTGGTTCCTACCATACCACCATTCATACACGGGGGAAGTGGCCCTTCCACATCCATTTCAACTATTCCTACCATACCAGTGACTACTCCTACTGTCGAAGTCAACCTTACCCACCCCCAGTTACACATGGGAACTACATTCCTGCTACTGTCGACACCATTGTTGGCCCTTCCCAATCGAGTATCAGTTCTAGTATACCTTTTATGTATAGTCTCAACTTACCTAATTTGGCACGATTAACCAATGACCCCATTCGTCATAACCCACTATGGCCTCCTATGCCTACCATTATCCCCTCAGGCATCCCTAAGTTTGAGGGAAAGGTGGGAGAAGACCCCCAAAACCATATCATGTCATTCCACTTATGATTTTCATCTAACATCATAGTGGATGATTCTTTCCGATTATGGTTATTCCAACATACACTCATAAGTGTTGCTGCCAAATGGTACATCAAACTGCCTCATGCCACCTACCAAAAATTTTCCTCATTAGCCTCGATGTTTCTACAATATTTCCAGTTACCTGTTCGATATGATGAGGGTGTGGAAATTCTATTATCCCATAGAAAAAACACAGCTACCCATATCACATATCATATCCATGAATGGAAACGTCACCTTAGTTTGTGTAAGATCCAGTTAGATGATAGAATCTTCCCATATTGGTTTTTGAAAACCTTACTCCCCCCCATCGCCAAGGACATTGCATCTGAGAGCCCACAAATCGAGGAGGAAGCCATCCTAAAGGCACAACAATTTGATCTCATCTACACCCAATCGCGCTACCTATATACCATTATAACCAATGCTCCCCATGTTGGCTCCTCACATTGAGATATGCTTGGGGAATCCCATGCTGCTGACAGAGTCATCGACTCTATTACCCAGCATCCTCACTTTTACTCGACCTCTCCTTCGATGCTACCCCATTCTGGTAACACCAAAAAGTGTTTCCCAACCATGATACACCCCTGATTTTTCACGAGTAATGGCTCAGTCTAGAGCCACACCTTCCTATGTGCCTCCTGCACCATCCCCTCACGTTCATGGACTGAATTGTTCGACACACTTGTGTAATGTCCATACGACCGGATTCGCAGCCCCACTAGCTTCTCCTACCTATTTCCCACCACTTGTGAAACCTACTCTGGATCCGGCCGCGACTCCTCTTGCTTATATAGGACAAGTCTACGCACAATAGAAACTTCCTAACCTAACAACCCTCCCCCATTAACCAACAAAGGCAGGGAAGGCGACAGAGAGGTAGGAATTGGGGTAACAACCAACCTCAACGAGGTGGCCAAAAAACAACCCTTCGAACAACAACGGAGATGACACCCCTGAACAAAATCCCTAGCATCCCGCTAGACCTGGGAAGAACCCATAGTTGCAAAATAACCATCCGTGTGCCATTTGTAATACTTACGGCCATTACACACATCAATGTCCTCATATAAACCACGTCCATCATTTACTCCAAATTAATAACCAACATGATCCCAATGGGGCTGCTCCGGCTCAGCCAAAACCAACACCACCGGGTCCTCCACTTATGGTTCTACAAAACCCCCCACACACCAAAGAATGGTTGCAACCCAACCCTTGGCCCCATAAAATCCTGAAACCACTTCTACGGCTCAACCCATTGATCATGGTGTCCAACACCTTATGACGTTATCATCTTATTTCAACCTCCAGACTTGACGAAACCAATATGGTTCCACCACGAAAACCATTGACCCATTTGCAACATCTACCTCCACTGATCCTGATATGTCTTTGCATTTTTCAAGACCCCCCATGAAAGGGACTGCCAAGTCCCACAATTCCCTTTATGTCGTGTCGCAAATAACGCCACTTCCAGAGCTGCGCTTAACTATAATATTGTTGACAACTTGGCCCAATATCTCATAGACATGTATGCTCTGTAAGTCCTCAAAAATTTTCCTTCACAACGTAAATCATTGTTATCCATGTTAGGTGCTGTATATCCCTATGACTATAGGTTGATCACCTTCGACTTGGATCACAGAGAACCCTGGATGCCATTATCTGTTTCCTTCCAAGTTTCGGTCATGATTCAGAATTTGTTTATTCATCGATGCATCATTGATGAGGGGGCATCGACCTGTGCTATGTCAGCATTTGTTTGGAAAAAAATTAGATCCCCAACCCTTCAACCTTCTTCTACCACTCTTCATGCCTATGATGATTATGCTTCTCAACCCTATGGAGTCTTCACGAATGTCCCTGTTGAGTTAGCCGACAAAACAATGTTGATTGCCATTAAGGTTGTTAATACCCAACTCGATTACAACCTCCTCCTAGGGCGTAGTTATATGTATGCAATGTGAGCCACTTCCTCTACCGTATTTCAAATTTTTATGTTCCCTCATGATGGGAAGATAGTGACCATCGACCAACTAACATACTATGATCCAAAGGTACCAGCCACACCGGAACACATCCTTCCTACTATCGACACTATCATTGATAGCGTTTTCATACATTCCCTGTTTGCCGCTGGCCCAGGATTATTTTCCAGCGNGTGCCCATCGACCAACTAACATACTATGATCCAAAGGTCCCAGCCACACCGGAACACATCCTTCCTACTATCGACACTATCATTGATAGCGTTTTCATACATTCCCTGTTTGCCGCTGGCCCAGGATTATTTTCCAGCGCTCCTATGGCGGACATATTTTTGTGCTTAACACCTCCTCCTTCACTGATGGATATATCAAATTTGTGCACTATCACATCTGGTAGCATTCCAACCTCCTCACAACCTTAGTAAAAAACTCAACTTTAGACCTTGGGGAATTATTGGGGTTCATTCCCTGTCCACACGATTCCCTTCCTTTTTCCACCATCTGACATCATGAGTAATCCCGTCATGTTTACTCTCAACCTTCCTGGTTTCACTTTGGGTATTCTTGTATGGTACCTAGACCCACCAACCCCTCCCCCAACTCCCTAGATCGTGTTTAATCCCATCCAACCTATTGAGATGATGCCACACCCACCTCCTAGTGCCAAAACGACTTCTTCTGTATCTACTGCTGCCTCCCCTCCTTCTATGAAGACCGGGGGAAAGATGCCCAAAGCGACGACAGAACCACATCCTCCTCTTACATGTGCTTTATGCGATGTCCAAGTCCACACGGCACAATTTTCTCGATTTTCCTATCCTTCGCAACCACATGTGCACTGTAGTCAAGACCGACGATGATCCAGTTGTCAATGTACCAACCATACCTATAGTAAAGAACAAGTCACTACAAACCAACTAACCATGTATAGTTTGTGGCCTATACGTTCATTATTCACACCATTACCCAAACTTTCATGAGTACTGGTCGCTACTTAGTGACCTTCACACACACTCTTGTGAGTCTAACATTACTGTCGTTGAGGAGATCCACCCTCTGGTTTCTTCCTCGGACACAACCAACACCATCTACATGATCTCTAGCTCCAATATTCGTCCCCCCTCCTCGGCTATGGAAGATTCATCTAATCTATCCATGCGATGCTTTCACAATGACGAGGAGATTTTTGAAGCTCTTTCAACTCCTGAGTATCATTGGGATGAGATTCACCATCGCTCCTTTTTTTATCCTCAATGAACCTTCTTCATCGTCAGACCAATACTCTATCAAAGTGAAAGACTTCATCTGTGGAAGTGTCAACTGGTTTAAAAACCAGATTTTGGAACCTAATGCCTTTGAAGAGTGTAACATGGCTAACATTTCACCAACCATCAAGGTCAATATATCACTCGGAGCATCTTTCTCCCCTGAAGAAGTCACTTCTTTCAAAACACTTTTTCAGGAGTTTCATGATATTTTTTCTTGGTCATATACCGAGATCGTTGGGCTTGATCCATCTATCGTCGAACATCATATGGACACATGGATTTATGTTGCCCCCATTCTCCAAAAGCAATGAACCATTCACCTATCAAAGATCCCCACCATCAAAGCTGAGATTGAGAAACTACGTAAAGCAGGTTTCATATACCTCATCACGTATACCACTTGGGTTTCCAATCATGTTCCCGTGAACAAAAAATAGGGTACCATTCACATCTGTACCTACTTCTGTGACTTGAATTTGGCATGTCCCAAAGACAATTTCCCCACTCTGTTCATTGACCAGATCATTGATTCTTACACCATCGATGAAGTATTTTCCTTCATGGAAGGTTTTTTCGGTGATAACCAAATTCAGATCCACAAAGAGGATCAGTACAAAACTGATTTCACTACCCCTTGGGGCACATTTGCATATCGTTTTATGTCGTTTGGCCTTAAAAATGTTGGAGACACTTTTTAGCGAGCCATGAAATTTTTCTTCCACAACCTCATCCACATCATCTTGATCTATTTGGATGACCTCACAGCTATATTTCAGGAGCGTTCTCAACATTTGGATGACTTACGACAAGTCTTCCTGCGATGTCGCAAATATAACGTCCACTTGAACCCCTTCAAGTGTGTCTTTTGTGTCCCAACTGGTCGATTACTAGGATTCATCGTGTCTCACAAAGGGATTTCTAGGGATCCTATGAAGGTTCAATCCATCCTAAATCTCCCCCCCCATGTACTCTGCACCAATTGAAGAGCCTCCAAGGCAAGGCCAATTTCCTTCATCGATTTATTCCAGACTATGCGACGAAAGTTCATAGGTTCTTATGCTTGCTCTATACCAACATTCCTTTTGTGTGGGATGAGCATGCACAAGGAACTTTCAATGCATTGAAATAAGATCCGAGTTCTGCTCCATTGTTGTATCCTCCCGAATTCACCAAGGAGTTTATCTTCTATGTGTTGGCATCCGAAAATATCATCACTGGAGTCTTGGTTCAATAATACGATGCTCGTCAAGAGCACATGATTTATTACATAAGTAAGAAACTTGTCGGACCACCTTTACGTTACTCCCATGAAGAGAAGATTGCCCTTGCTGTCATTTTTTCGGTACATAAGCTACATCACTATACTCTCTTGATCCGAACTCGAGTCATGGTCGATTCCAACCCCATGCATTATCTATTGAGACACCACCTTGTCCAAGGTTGGGCTACCAAGTGGATTGTCGTTCTATAAGAATACATTCTCAAATTTGTCTCACCAAAAAGAACCAAATATTTGGTGTTAGCTTCCTTGATGGTAGACTTCCCTTCGTCGTCTACCTCACCACCTATCACAATCAATCTTCCTGACAAATTTTTATTTGTCATATATACAGAAGACCCATGGTATGGGGGAATCCTCCTGTACTTGCGCACAGAGAAATTCAGGCCCCATTTAATCCATGAATATTGTCGTCGCATTTGGCCCCAAGCTGCTCAATATCTCCTTATTGGCGATGTCTTGTACTGTTGCAGTGTCTACACCATATTTAGTCATTGATTCACCCATAATGAAGCCGAACAAGTCCTGGATGACTATAATAGTGGATCCTGTGGTGGCCACCTCTCCAGATTTTCCATCTCCCAAAATATCCTCCACACCATTTATTTATGGCCCGCCATTTTCAATTGATTGCGTCCATGCAGTCAACCATTGCCGCAATTGTCATCTCTTTCCTCCAAAATAAAGGACACCTCCTACGTCACTACATCATGTTGTCATAGTTCGTCCCTTATGCAAATTGGTGATTGACTTCATGACCTATAACCCTCCTTTGGTTGATGACCATAAATACGTCATTGTGGCCATTGATTACTTTACCAAATGGGTTGAATCCATGCCTACTTTCAACTGTAAGGATGATACTCCAACACATTTCTTTTTTAACCACGTCATCACTCATTTCGGTGCCCCTCAATAGTTAGTATCAAAACATAGTTCTCACTTTGATCACATTTTTTGGACATATCTCTCAGCCATGTTGAAGTTTTAACACCACTATTCCTTCGCTTATTACCCTTAGGGAAATGGCCAAGTCGAGGCTGTCAACAAAATCCTTAAAACCATACTCCAATGAATGATGGAAAAACATAAATCCAATTGGCACCACTTACTATTTTCATCCCTCTAGGCCTACTGGACATCGACTAAAACCACCACTGGTTTTACCCCATTTCACTTAGTCCATGGTGTGGAATTGGTTCTTCCTATTGAATGCCGGATTCCGTCACGCCGCCTTGCCATCGAAATTCTACCTGATACTTCATCGTTAGAGCAACACCTACTTATGCTTGAACAAACCAATTAGGACCATCGTGCTTCTCTCCAAATGATTGAAATGGATAAGACTCGGTCTAAGTCCCACTATGACTTCCACGTCAATCACCACACCTTTAGCGAGGGGATCTAATCCTCATCTATGACCAAGCCAATGATAAGATATGGAAAGGGAAGTTTGATTCCATGTGGTATGGCCCATATGTCATCCATCGATGTCTCGGCAAGGGGGAATATCTCCTTGCTGACTCTGACGACCACCTCTTGAAGAATCCCCACAATGGGCTCTACCTCAAGAGGTTCTATGCCTAAAGTCGCTCACTATGACTACCCTTGTGTCATATTTTTTCTTTTTGTTTTTCATTTTTTTCTTTCCATGAGTCTCATAGTTTATTTCCTTGGTTGTTCCAAATGGATCCTACCTCACCTTGCTATGTTGGTTTCGTTGATGGAGCAAGTAGATGGTATCCTGATCTTGCATCGGATGCATGGGCCATTTATTCCCCATCACATGACTTGATCCATATCAATGGAAATGTGTGTTGGTGTTGCTACCAAAAAATAGGATGAGTACAACGGTGTTGCTGGTCTCTTCACCGCTGGCCTCCACTTGGGTATTCATAGCCTTGATGTCTTCTTAGACTCCCAGCTGCTTCTCTCCTAGTTGAATAACTTCTATTAGGTACATGATCCTTGCCTCTTTAGAAAGTTCATACACACTAGACACTTGGTTAGACATTTTGAATCCATTTCATTCATGCATGTTCCCAGAAGTCTCAATAGTGTAGCAGACCAAATGGCTAATGACGTTATAGAGTGGCACATCAATCACTGCATATAGGAAATACACTACATCATGCATCATCATATATTCATACATAGATATGTCATATACACCATATAGGCATCATCATAAAAAGAGACTCATAAAAATCCATAAAAAATATAAAAAGGTGCATCCACGTGCATATCTATCATATCATAATGTTCAGTGCAAAATGAGGAGCTCCACAATCTTTCTCATTTGATCATACATATCATACAAAAATCCCCATGCTCAAACGTTTTGGGGGAAACATCACAAGCTACTAGTCTGAGTCATCCTCCTCCTCCACGGAGCTCTCCTCCTTCATTGGCATGTCACCCCATGTTTCCTCTTTGACATAATCAACAACAACCATGATCCTCCTCATGAGAGAGATCCACTCTGGGGGATCCCTGTAACATGCACCTATCAGATCATCGTCAAGGTACTTCCATCCATCGTCGATGACCCCCTCTAGAAAAATCTCCACGCCCAACTGCAATGAGTCTAATGTCTTACTCCGTCGATGTCTATGCCTATGAGTGGGTGGATCTAAACCCTCCACCCTGCCCCTACATCACTGGTACCCCGCTGGAGGGTGCGGTCCCACATCTACATATGCACACAATATGCCATCAGTATTTATCACACACATGATCTAGCTATCACTATGATAGTAAAAATATATATGCAGGCAACCAAACAAGCACCATGTATACATACCGTCAGGTACCTAGACCTGCCCTAGAGGTCAAGGCATCTCCGGGTCTCCCTAGTAATCCATCCTAGCATATGGATAGTCTTCTATGAGGAATAGAATATGCTGCCACTATGTAAAAATATCCTGGGTGTAGAAGCGACCCACCAAGCCACCTCCCTCTGTGATCATCATCTCACACCATCTCCTCATGCGAGGCTCGCGAGGTCCGCCCTCACGCACTGCCAGATGCGGTGGAAGTGTAGGTATTCACTCAAAGAAAAATGAGTACAAGAACAAGGAGAAATATAAGTCCCCTCCCATTAAATTGGCCCAGTTTAGCCCACGCTGAACCACCTTCAAGTACATCTGGGCCCACCCATAGTAGGTTCCCCTCAGCACTCGCTTTACCATCAAGAGCTGACCACTTGATATCTTGTGCAGTCCTACCGATCCTAGTATGCCACTGCTTGAGTCTCTAGACTCTCGATGTCGCACACTAGTATGTACTACTTGTGAACATACATTGAGGCATAGTGATTCTTGGTGCATAGGTCATCCATCAACACTCCCCTCGAGACCTTCGGTGAGATGTCGCCGATCATGCCCAGTAGTGAGAGGTCAGTAAAAATGTATACATCTCAGAGGGTGATCTTGAAACGCTCACCTGGATGATGAAACACTCAAAGTCTCAATCCTATTAACTCACCAGCTTTTCTAGTAATAGTTTTGTTGAACACATCAAGGGGATCTGAAATAAATTCAGAGGCCCACACTAGAAGAGCATGTCCTATACCGCTCTATCATCCTCCACCTCATCTCTGAGATCCCCAATGTCTCTCTCTCGCCACCTAACTCGAGGCATCCTGCACATGTAAAAATTCCCTATCAGACACATTCATGCAAAAAATCCTCATTCTGGGCTAGTTCACTCTTGTTTTCCCTTTTTGTGCAACCCAAGTCATGCAAAAATGCTAAACAGGTGCGATTGGGTCTCTCTTACCTCTTGCATAGGTGCGACCTGGCTCACGCCTATCTCCTTGACATGTGAAAATGGGTCGCATCTGTCTTCCTGATATGTGTGACCTGGGTCGCTCCTTTTCCCTTGAAAATTACAACCCGACCCCAAGAACCCTTCGGGCTCAGCCAAGGCCCCCAGAGTGAGGAAAAACAAAAAATGAATCATTGAAAATGACGGGCTTGGTGAGAGATCTTAGGCTGCAAATCACAGATCAGAAAACTGTTGGTCCGGTTGAAAGAAATCAACAGTTGTGTTCTAGGGCCGTTTACTCCAACTCAGCTCTACACAGTGAAAATGATACATGTCATGTGGCCCCCCCTGTTTATAGGTCTCCATTTGGTCTAGGTTTTCTTCCGTGCACCACAGTGTCATGCAACATCCATTTTGTATGTTGTTTGCACCATCGGGTTTAGTTTTCCATCCTCTGTCCATTGATGAGACCCACGTCTCCAACTCTCCTATCGATTTTATGGGCCATTTACTGGAGTCACCTCAATTTGCGTGGCACCACGCAAATGACACTTTGTATGTATTGGCATGTTCACGATCCATCCACTCCATCCATACTGCAAACTTGACCTTATTTTACCTCCATTCACTATCCCGCAAGGAGGCCCCATCAATGTTCCACTGTTATTTATATCAGCCATGTTCACAACATAACCTCTTTTGGTACATTGAACACTTCCTCCTTACTTGACTGACCATTACGAATTTTCTGTTAAGCTCTTTTCTGACTCCTAAAAGAATGAAAAATATTGTCGAGCATGCTTGTTTCCTTTCATGCTCATTAAAGTAATTGAAAGGGAGTCTATGTGGCCTCGTTTATCTCATTTTTTGGACTACGTAGACTATTAAAAGAAAAGGACCACCTTGGAACCTTCCATCTAGGAATGTTTGCCTTTGTATCCTTTTATGCTTTATCGCACATTGGGATCGTAACTTACAAAAAATGTCATTATGGGTTGTAGTTAAGCTCTTTTCCAACCCTCTCATAAAGAAAATACCATCGAGAAAACTTGGTTTCGTTCACGCTCGTAAAAGTATTTGAATGACCGCCCAGTCAGTATAGGTTTAACCTTTTTCGACCTGGTTAGACTACCTACGGTAAAGAAGTCTCTCTACCCCTTTCAGTTGGGAGAGCTCTCCTTTGTACACTTTTATCCTTTTTCGGGATGAGGAGACTACCATGCGAAAAAGATATCACACAAGATTCTTCTTCCTGTTTTCAGACTCTCTAAACATGAAAACACCATCAAGCATTTACCGTCTCGGGCTCGACAAAAATCCACGAGATAGTATCATATCGAGCATACTTCTATCCCTTCTTCATGCTCCTTAAACTGTGAAGAAGGCCCAAATAGTGTCTGTTGATCCTAGATTTGTTATCATTTTTGGCAGTTAAATTACTCATTTAAACACATGTTTTATTATCTTTTGCATATTTTATGTTATGCAAATCATTATTCAGCCTCAGGTATGAGTGAATTTAAGGTTTATATGAAATATTTTTATTATTATCATTTTTTATGGTTTTATTAATTAAAAATGACATTATTAAAATGAATTTGATGTATTAACTGATTATATATTTGTTTGCAGATTTTATAATCCTTTTGGGATAAATTAATAAATAGAACGCATTCAGCCTGCCTTTCGCACAACATGTCCAACTCAACATCCAGCTTGTCATCCAGTCCATTGCGTGAAACTCACTGGTGGTTTGCCAGATGTTGAAATGTGTAGTTGTAGACTGCATCCTTGAAGCACACCAGCAAAAAGACACTCCATTCGCCCTAGAGCGACGCCCAACATATCCATTTCACAACCCAGCCTCCTGTTCAGTTCTCCATCCAGATTTCCATTAGAATGTGCACTGCTGAGAATTAATTCTGGGCATTTAAAACGCGAAACAACTTGCAAATGAACTGTTATCGACGCATCTAGGTGATGAAGTTGTGTTCTAGATATTTGTCATCCTGCATTCTCCTTTTCTCACCACCACATCAACAATCCATGTGCTGGATTGATGCATTCAACTCATGCTCTAGAATATTTGCCACTACACTCTCCCCTGTTCGCCATCAGCCCATCTGCTGCGATAAGGAATGAATATGTGCCATGTCTGAATATTGTTCACGCTGAGGAGAATCCTGTGTGTTCACTACCCAGTAAAAAGGTCAAAATCACACTGAAGAAGGAAAGATGCCTGCGCGTTGTCCCGTGAAGAAGGAACGATTCCTGCGCGTTGTCCTGGGTCGACTTGCTCATCGCTGTAAACTATTATATATAGAAACCTCTGTGAGAGAGCTCAGTTAGTTAGTTAGCTAGAGCTAGAAAGTCAGAAGAATTTATCAGGTTGTTCTTAAACATTTGTATTTTTGTTCCACCATCTGAATAAAGAGCTGTATGTGTTGCTGTTGAAGATTGCGTTTTAATAGAAGTTAGCCAGGCATCACCCTTGATTGCTGAGAGGCCCCCTCATCAACCAAAGGTTTCTTTTCTTGTTTATTTCTTTCATTTTTTTGTTGTAGCTAGTTTAATTTACAGTTTGTTTTATTATTTCTGTAATGCAATTTTATTTTTGAATTAGATAGTCAACTGTGCGCATATTTTGTTTCCAGTTTTGATTTCAATCATTTCATTTCCAGTCTATTGCTTGATTTATTTGCAAGTTACATAGAATAGATTGGTGTTTATCAAATTAAGTAGATTCAGTTCTGTCTATTTCATTTCTGTTTTAATTATCAACTTATGAAATTTACATTCCAATTTATTAATATGCAATGGTTCCTTTATGCTTATGTTTATGAATTTGTTTAAGTTTATTTTATTGTTCATTTTGCTTGATAAGTAGGTTTATTTATTGCCTCTATGCATTAGGATTACATCTGCATGACTTCAGCTGAATATTAGTTCATTTTGGTTAGTTTTTACCATTTTAACTATGCAGACTGTCATTCAAACAGCCTGTTCAGTCTGTTATTCAGCCACCCCTTTCAGACCCACAGTTCAGTCTGTCATTCAGCCCTTAGTTCTGTTTTTAGTTTTTTTTTTATGTATTTTGAGATTGTTTTTAGTTCTGTTTTGTTAATGTCTGAAGTATGTTTTGACTGTAATAGTTAGATGATAGTTTTGTTTAACATTAAAGTTAAATTTTAATTGTTTTAGGTTATTTATTAAGGTTTTATTATTTTCCTTATTTCTTTTTGCCTTGAATGTGTGTTAAGTTGTTTTTATTTCTTGAATATTATTTCTGATTTTGTTTTACCGCTGTATTATTTCGTATTTATGCTTTTTAGATTGATTTATTTGTTTGTATGTGAGATTTAGTGTTACAAGTGTTTTCCTTAGTATGTTTTTAGGTTGTCTCTTTTATGTTGTGTTATTGTTGAAAGAACTTGTAGGACATAACCTAAATATATTTCTTTTATTAAGTTTTCTACTTGCTTCTTTTATCAAGTTTTCTTTATTAAGTTTTCTAGTTGCTTGTAAGTTAAGTCCTCCTTGTACCCTAGTTTCCCATTCGAACAGTTAATTCTTGATTGTATTTAAGTTTAAAGTTTATTATCAATTATTTAGTTTATTATTCTGTCTCAGTTTAATTACTTTAATAATTGCATTTTTAGGAGTTTGACTGGGTTTTTCATTTTGAAATATCTTTCAATCTTTTGTTTGTTAAGATATTTACATGACACCCTCTACCTTCGCATATATTTTGTGTCAACTCTAAGCTTACCAACCCCTGTTGATAATTAAATAATAGGTGAATTGATTTAGACATTATAACACCCAACACTTTTGGCGCCATTGTCGGGGAGTTGTTCTATAGGGTAGAGTAGAATTCTTTATGAAGTTTAGTAATAGGTTGGTAGCGGGGGAGCGGTAAGACGAGAGGTAAGAACCTACACATCTGTTATAACAGGCGCCCCCAAATCCAGCAACAACAGTAGCATAGGTTTTCTTTAGTTTAAAAGTATTTCATGAGTAGAATTAGAGATCCTCAGGGTAGATTTGTCAAGACCAGAAAAGTTATTGAAGTCTTTAATAACTACCATAGGGGACGTAATTCTCCAACTACTAACTCACCAGAAAGGTATCGAAAGACACCTATAGGAAGTAGTTCTACCCTGAAACCTAACGATTCTCTCGTAGAAGATCTTACTAGAGAAGCCATAGAAGGAGAAGGAACCTTGGAAGAAGGTCCTAAGGACCCCATTCTTGAGGAAGTTCAAGTGGATCAGCCATTAGAAACCTCTATCCCTCCACTAGTTTTGAATCGAATTAACACAACTTTTTCACTAGTAGGAGATCCGAATTTCGTTGACTTTGTTGATCTTGCTCAAGTAAAATCTCTCTTTGGAACCTCAGTAGATCCAATCATCTCGCAAATTGAAACTTCTATATTAGAACCTACTATCCCTCTAGGATTCAATAAAAACACGGTTGATCAGAGGAAGATCTCTGTAGAAAAAGAACGTTGGGACGCTCCATTATCACCTCGAAAGGAGCCTCCCAAGTATATTTACGTTAAGAATCTAGATTATATGGAGAGACGGGGAGAAAACAAAGATCATTATGAAGTTCGAAATGAAGAAGGAGAAGGGGAAAATCAAACTGAGGCTACCTTTGGGTTCCCTATTTTAGATATAATGCAGGATGTAACTATGAAAAACATCCCTCCTTCCTCCTTACCTACTTTCTTTGGAAAAAGTAATGAGGACCCGGACACATTCCTGTTCTAGTTTGATATCCTTTGTAGGAGCTATAATTATCTACAAGACACTCACAAACTAAAACTGTTTCCCACTACACTAAAGAATTCCGCCTTGAGATGGTTCATGGGATTAGGATAATATACTATCAAGACTTGGGATGATATGAAAACCTCATTCTTGCGAAAATATCAAGAATACTACAAACCTAAAGACTCTCGACATGATATATTCAATATACAACAACATGAAGACGGGATCCTGGAGGATTATCTCAAGAGGTTCATTTATACATTACATAAGTCTAAATATAATGACCTCTGAGAAGATGTAGTATGTACACTTTTCCTTAAGGGGATCTTTGAGGACTTGTTAAAAAGTCTTAATCTCATGGAAGATGGCGATATTTCTCATAAAACTTTTGCACAGATCGGTGAGATGTGTAAAAATTATTCTAGGAGTAGGGGGGGATTTGCAAAAAAAATTTGAGAGCCTTTTTGTAGAAATGTGAGAGGAAATGTTCCTAGTTCAGGTGGAGTTACAAGAGTAGACTTAGGAAACCTATTGGATAATTTTAAGACTAATATCTTAGGAGTAATGGGTTCTCAACTAGATGCTTTACAAGCCAAGAAGAGGCAAGATGCAGAACGAGCAACAATGAGTATCTTTTGTCCAAGATGTAGATCTAAACATCCCCAAAGGGAATGTCCGTTAAAGAACATCTCCGTATGTCACATCTGTATAGAAGAGCATCCAATAGATAATTTCCCATCCTTTCCTAGATTGCAAGCCATCTATAAGAGTGGGGATGTAGCTGAAACATCTAGGAGGCCTCCTTGGCAACCTAGAGACCAACCCGCATATCCAAACTTTTCACCACAACCTCCACTCTATTATCCTCCGTATCAACCACCTCAACAATGGAACAATTCAAGATGGAATAATTGGCCACATCAGTATCCTCCTACTCAATTTCCACAACAACAATATTGGTCACAAGGATGGAGAGGATAGCCATATCCTCAGCACCAACTTGTCCCTGTACCTAATTATCCTTATCCTCATAATCAAACAAATTTTCAGCAAATGCCACTTGGATTTGTACCTCTAGTTCCTTTTATCACACAACAACCTCATCACTTTCAGAATGTAAATCCTCCTCGACCGACATTATTACCTATGAAACGGATACCTAACCCTAATAATAAGCCAACTCAAGCTCTTAGCAGCATTGAGTTTCAAACTATTCCATCATACCTTATTTCGATTGTACTTGTACATGAAATTGAATTATGATCGGGAAGAGTTATGAATAATAAACCCAAGTCATCAATCATCATTCATGAACCAAATGAAGAAGAAGAAGATTCAAGTGAACCCATGAATGATGCTATTTTGGAGGATGTGAACATTCCAAAGGTTCCAGTACATGCCCATCCTCCACAAGAAACTATTTAGGAGCAAAGAATTCCTCCATTTCCAGAGAGACTTGTAATAGAAAAACCTATAGTTCACCTGGAGTATAACATTTTGAATGAATTAAAGAACATTTGTATTAAAATCCCTCTATTACAAGCTATCAAAGATATACCAATCTATAGTAAGGTAATAAAAGAGCTATGTATTAAACACCCAGGAAAGAAGCAAAAAGACCCTCTTACAATTCATGTTATAGGAGAAATGTTTGAATGTATGACAGGTCAGTCCCAGATTGCAAAATATACAAATCCAGGAGCCTCGGTAGTGACTGTAATTATAAAAAACACCGCAATAGATAATACATTAATCGATTTAGGATCCACTATTAACATGATGACCACCGTATTTTTAGAAGTTTTACAGTTAGGACAGGTTCTTCGACCTACTCCTTCCATCCTAGAACTAGCAGACCACACTACGGTAAAACCTGCTGGAGTCTTGGATGACATTGTTGTATTAGTAGCTTCATGGGAATACCCTGTCAACTTTATGGTTGTAGAATCAAAGCATCCTTCTAAAGGAAATCCTATTATCTTGGGAAGACCATGGTTAGCTACTGCAAATGCTTTTATAGGATGTAGGGATGGAGAGATGACTATTTCCAATGGTTGTCCACACAAAGACTTATTTTATACCCCCAGTACAACCAATAACTAAAAATTCATGGTGGTTAAATTGTTATTTTGTGGATGAAGACTTTGATGATCTCTCCCTTCCTAGTGATTTTTCCTTGGAACTTCAAGAGCAGACCACTGAGAATGTATTAAACCAGTTTGTTTCTTCGACAACCTGTACAAATTTTCCTCGGTCCTTTGCTCAACTCAATCAGATTTTTGGAGATGAGTTTCAAGAGAATATGGCTCTCTCAATATTTATAGAAACACCTTGTGTCTTCAACATTGAAGAGCATATAGGACCATATACCATACCTTGTGAGGTTGGCCTTGAAAAAATTCTACATATAAACACAGGATTAAGTGAAAACCAACAAGCACAGCTGCTTAAAGTTCTTAAGAAACAAGCTGGAGCATTTTCATGGGAATACACTGATATGAAGGGTATACACCTTGATACCTATATTCACCATATTTATATGTATCCGAGCATGTCACCTGTAAGGCAGCGACCGAGGAGGATGAATCCTGCTCTAAAGGATATAGTAAAAGAAGAAATACAAAAACTCCTCACTGTTGGTTTCATCTATCCTATTTCCAACAGTAAATGGGTATCTCCTTTAGTAGTAGTTCCAAAGAAAGTTACAAGGAAATGGCATATTTTTGTTGATTTTAGAGAGATAAACAAAGCTACACTAAAATACTACTTTCCTTTACCCTTTATTGATCAAGTATTACATACTCTGTTAGGTAAACAATATTTTTCCTTTCTTGACGGGTATAGTGGTTACAACCATATTTTAATAGCACCTGAAGATCAAGAAAAAACAACTTTTACATTCCCTTGGGGAACATATGTTTATCGAGTTTTTCCATTTGGCTTATGTAATGCACCTGCCACTTTCCAACGAGCAGTCTTAGGAATCTTTTCCGATCTTATACATGACTATGTGGAGGTATACATGGATGACTTTATGACATATGGTAATACTTTTCAAGAAGCCCTTGACAACCTTGAGAAGGTCTTGATCTGATGTCAAGAAATGAATTTATCCCTTAGTTATGAAAAATGTAAAATGTTACTGACAGAAGGTATAGTTTTGGGACACAATGTTTCTTCCCAAGGAATCAAGGTAGACCCTGCGAAGATCGAAGTAATTGTTGGCCTTCCCTCTCCCAAAACTTAGAAAGAGGTAAGAATATTTCTGGTCATGGAGGCTATTATCATCGCTTTATTGAAAATTTCACTAAAATAGCTGCACCAATGTTTAAGTTACTTACAAAGGACTCAGAATTCCAGTGGAAAGAATCTTGTCAAAATGCTTTTGAAATCTTAAAAGAAAAACTATTGGTGGCACCAATACTTAGGGGTCCCGACTGGTCCCTTCCTTTTCACATATCTATCGATGCCTCTGATACGGCCATAGGAGGATTCCTCGGCAAAAAATAAGGACAAGCACCTTATGCCATCTATTTTATCAGCAAAAATTTGACCCCTGCCGAATTAAATTATACTGTTACTGAAAAAGAATTTTTGGCAGTAGTTTATTCTATTAATAAATTTTGTCATTATATCACAGGTTATGAAGTTTTTGTGCATATCGATCACTCCGCCATTATATTTCTAATGAATAAACCAATTACCAATGGTAAAGTGACCTAGTGGCTTCTTTTATTGCAAGAATTTAACATTACAGTCATTAACCGACCTGGTAAAGAAAATCTTGTAGCAGATTTCCTTTCTCGTATTAAACATAAAGAAGGTACTAAACAGTTGATGACACTTTTCCTAATGAACATCTATTTGCTATATCTGTTCAAACCCCTTGGTTTGTAGATATTTCCAATTATTTAGCAATTGGGAAAATACCAAACCATTTGTCTCCACATGAGAAGTGTCGTATTATAGTTCAGAGTTCCAATTATTCTTGGGTTGATAATGATCTCTTCTGCACTGGTCTAGATCTTATTATTCGACGATGTGTGCTGGAGGATGAAATGACAGACATCCTCCATGCATGCCATGATGGACCATGTGGAGGACATTTTTATGATAAGAGGACGACATATAAAGTATTACATTCTGGTTATTATTGGCCAAGCATTTTTAAGGATGCTGCCAAATATGTAAAAGGATGCGATAGTTGCCAAATAATGGGTAGACCTAGGTCATTTGATCAAATGCCTTTACAACCCCAAGTTATGATTGAACCTTTTGAGAAATGGGCTCTTGATTTTGTAGGACCAATTTCTCCCATGTCTCGTAGAAAGAAATATATCTTGGTTTGTACAGACTATGTCACCAAAGGGGTATAAGCTAAAGATTTATTTATAGCCACACAGAAATGGATGGTAGAATTCATATATGAAGAGATATTCACCCAGTTTGGTGTACCTAAAGAAATTGTCATAGATTAGGGTACTCAGTTTACTTCTAAATTAATGGAAGAACTTACTACGAAATATGAAATCCAACATTGCAAATCTTCACCTTATCACCCTCAGGCTAATGGTCAGGTAGAATCAACTAATAAAGTATTAGAAGCCATTTTAACTAAGAAAATTCACTTACATCATAAGGATTGGGCAGATAGACTCCCAGAGGCTTTATGGGCCTATAGGATAACATGGAGAAACACTACTGGGCATACCCCCTATGAGTTAGTGTATGGCAAACAAGTTCTTTTACCTATTGAATTTCAAGTTAAAACCTTTCGTATGGCAACACAATTAGGCATGAATTTGGATGAAGCATAGAAACAACGAATATTGCAGAATAATGAATTAGACGAAATTAGACAAGATGCACTTCAAAGAATGATGTTAATATAGAATCAATGAAAAACATGGCATGATAAATTTATTAAGCAAAACTAGTTTAATACTGGAGATTGGGCACTACTATTTGATTCACAGTTAAAAAATTTTAAAGAAAAATTAACTACCCGTTGGATGGGTCCATACGAAGTAGTTACAGTTTTTGACAATTGATCAGTAAAAATTAAAACAATTGATGGCTCAGAAATTTTTCTTTGTAGTAAATGGACATAGACTTAGGCTTTATCACCAACCGACATCTAAACAAGATTTTAGACAAAATGTTTTTCAGAAAAATGAAATGGAGTTAGTTCAAGGGGAAGCTATTCCGCCTCCTCCCGATCCTTAAAAAATATTTTGGGTTATATCACTTGTATATATGTAAATATGTGCTTGTTGCTTTGAATAAATAAGAGTCACTTCTAAAAGATTGTTCATACAAGAATCTTTTTCTTTTATGTCTTTATGAATAAATTGAATCATCTAACAAGTGGTTTTGCAGTTTGATTACAAGTATATTATCTCTACGAGCAGCTAACGAAATATTACTTGGACAAGGAAATTATGCTAAATACTCATTCAGGTATTTTAACCTTTTTTTTAGGGTACTTTCAAAATTTGCAGCTCATACAGATAAATTTTTTATATCAATCCTTTGTATATCATACTTCACCAGTTTTTTATGACTCATATAGTTTTTGGTATCTTGATTCAGACATGTATATTTCTGATTTATTCTTTTAAACAAGTTGCTTGATAAAACCCACTTTCATTATCATATTTTTCACAACCTTATTTTTTACCTATGGCTTACTAGTTCATCCTATACTTGTTATCAAAACTTGTCTGTTGAGTATTTTGGTGATAACTCGAAAGTAAGTGGCACTTTTGTCTGTGGGGAACATTACTTTTCTTTTATAAAGAAGAAGGACTGTTAGGTTAAAGAACAACTTTCAGTTATTCTCTTTTGACATGTTTTATGACTCTGGCCATTATGAAATTACTTATAACTTTAGTTTGAAAGAATTGAATTATGTGTTTAGCAGGATTTAACATGCTCTAGTACCAATCAGCTTTCATATATTTAATATCATTATACAAGGAAAATCCACTGAGGTACTGAACAGGCCTGGTGGCAACGGGTTAATGCTAAGTAAAAACCTTACAACAAGAAGCTCTATAAATGCAAGTAAACCCGTCAGGGTACTGAACAGGCTCGCTGGAAGCGGGGCTATGCTTGCATGGTACCAATATAAACCTGTCGGGGTACTGAACAGGCCTACTGGTAGCGGGGCAATATCTGGTAAATGAGATCTGGTTAATACACCACTATGCACATAGTTCATAAAATAGTAATAATATATAATAATAAAAAATTCAAAAAATATTTCATGGCCAATTGTTTATAATGTCATTTGAGAATGGATCTAAGTGGAATTTACCCCGGCCGTCTAATTCCGCATATACCTAAGATATGATTATCTTATAAATGGGGCCCATAGCTGTAAACGTCACATACTCCAGGGTACACTTAAATTTTTTTACGATGACAGGATATCTTTACAATGAGGCATGGATGGCTAGTTTTTCCTATGGTATTCTTTTGATTATAATATTCTCATTTACGTGGTCTTTCTAAGCACTATTTTATTTTTCATGACTAAATATTTCTGAACCATTTCCATTTATTGATTAGTTTTTCTTAAAAATAATTAACAGCGTGCTTGCACTCTTTCTATTTTTATGTAACAATCAATTCTTCTCTCTGTATGGCTTGAGGACACGCCATATCTTTGGTTTGGGGGAAGATGGATTTGAAAAAATTAGATTATTTTTATTATTTATGATAAATCTATTTATCTCTAACAAATGATAAGTATTTTCAAGAATGTAAATAGTGGAATTTGGTTATAGCTTGAAGCATATTTTTATAGCAAAATTCAATATGGAATACCATATGAAGGATTAAATGAAGAGGCAACTGAAGTATTAAATAGCGTTCTCAGAAAAATGGTGATATTATAGCACTTATGATTAAAATTGCTAACTAATTTTTTTTTGGGGTAAATAGTTTTTCCTTCCATTTTACTGTTAATAATCCTATATTCTTACCCAATCATGCATGAAAATGATCAATCTTTTTGTTATTCAAAATGTGATTTATGTTTTTGTTTTACATGTTCAACCTACCCAAAGTTTTACTTTGGACATGGTTGCATTAATTTTAAACTTTATAAATGATAAAATTATTTTGGACCTGAGAACTGTTAAATTAAGAACGTTGAAAACCCAATAAAGCAATTTTTAATTTTCATACAATGTATGACATGAAAGATATGTTATTTTTAAGTTACATGTTAAAAGAGTGAAGTTTAAATTACCTTCTTCATCTTCCAAGTTGAAGGCAGCTGCTAGTTCGCCTTCTTAGGCTAAATTGTTTTTTCTTTTTGCTCAGTGGGACCTGGCATTTCTCAAGTTTGGGGGAATGTTGATCCTAGATTTGTTATCATTTTTGGTAGTTAAATTACTCATTTAAACACATGTTTTATTGTATTTTTCATATTTTATGTTACAAAGATCATTATTCAGCCTCAGGTATGAGTGTATTTAAGGTTTATATGAAATCTTTTTATTATTATCATTTTTTATGGTTTTATTAATTAAAAATGACATTATTAAAATGCATTTGATGTATTAATTGATTTATATATTTGTTTTCAGATTTTATAATCCTTTTGGGCTAAATTAATAAATAGAACGCGTCCAGCCTGCCTTTTGCACAGCATGTCCAGCTCGACGTCCAGCTTGTCATCCAGTTCGTTGCGTGAAACTCACTGGTGGTTTGCCAGATGTTGAAATGTGTTGTTGTAGACTGTAGCCCTGAAGCATGCCAGCAAATAGATACTCCGTTCACCCTAGATCGATGCCCAACGTATCCAGCTCACAACCCAGCCTCCCTTTCAGCTCTCCGTCCAGATCACCCATTAGACTGCGCGCTGCTGAGAATTAATTCTAGGCATTTAAAACGTGAAACAACTTGCAAACGAACTGTTATCCACATGTCTAGGTGATGAAGCTGTGTTCTAGATATTTTCCAGCCTGCATTCTCCTTTTCTCGCCACCACATCAACAATCCACACGTTGGATTGATGCATTCAACTCACGCTCTAGAATATTTGCCACTACGCTCTCCCCTATTTTCCATCAGCCCATCTACTACAATAAGGAAGGAACCTATGCGCCACGTCTGAAGATCGTTCACGCTGAGGAGAAGCCTATGTGTTCGCTGCCCAGTAAAAAGATCAGAATCGCACTGAAGAAGGAAAGATGCATGCGTGTTTTCCTATGATCAGTTAAACGCCTTTATGATTGACTAAATTTAGAGAGTCGTCGACCACTAAAGGGTCGACTTGCTCATATCCGTAAACTATTATATATAGCAGCCTCTGTGAGAGAGATCAGTTAGTCAGTTAGCTAGATCTAGAAAGTCAAAAGAATTTACCAAGTTGTTCTTAAACATTTGTATTTCTGTTCCACCATCTGTTGAATATTGCCTTTGAGTAGAAGTTAGCCATCCATCACCCTTGATTGCTGAGAGGGCCCCTCATTAACCAGAGGTTTCTTTTCTTGTTTATTTCTTTCATTTTTTTGTTGTAGATAGTTTAATTTACAGTTTGTTTTATTATTTCTGTAATGCAATTTGATTTTTGAATTAGATAGTCAACTGCACGCATAGTTTGTTTCCAGTTTTGCTTTCAGTCATTTCATTTCCAGTCTATTGCTTGATTTATTTGCAAGTTACATAGAATAGATTTTTGTTTATCAAATTAAGTAGATTTAGTTATGTCTATTTCATTTCTGTTTTAATTATCATCTTATGCAATTTATATTCCATTTTATTAATATGTAATGGTTCCTTTATGCTTATGTTTATGAATTTGTTTAAGTTTATTTTATTGTTAAGTTTGCTTGATAAGTAGGTTTATTTATTGCATCTATGCATTAGGATTACATCTGCATGACTTCAGCTTAAGATTAGTTCATTTAGGTTAGTTTTTACCATTTTAACTGTGCAGACTGTCATTCAGACAACCTGTTCAGTTTGTTATTCAGCCACCCCTTTCAGACCCACAGTTCAGTCTGTCATTCAACCCTTAGTTCTGTTTTTAGTGTTTTTTTATGTATTTTGAGATTGTTTTTAGTTCTATTTTGTTAATGTTTGAATTATGTTTTGACTGTAATAGCTAGATGATAGTTTTGTTTAGCATTAAAGTTAAAGTTTAATTTTTTTAGGTTATTTATTAAAGTTTTATTATTTTCCTTTTTCCTTTTTCCCTTGAATGTGTGTTAAGTTGTTTTTATTTCTTGAATATTATTTCTGATTTTGTTTTACTACTGTATTATTTTGTATTTATGCTTTTTAGATTGATTTATTTGTTTGTATGTGAGATTTAGTGTTACAAGTGTTTTCCTTAGTATGTTTTTAGGTTGTCTCTTTTATGTTGTGTTATTGTTGAAAGAACTTGTAGGACAGAACCTAAAGATATTTATTTTATTAAGTTTTCTACTTGCTTCTTTTATCAAGTTTTCTTTATTAAGTTTTCTACTTGCTTCTTTTATTAAGTTTTCTATTTTCTTATAAGTTAAGTCCTCCTTGTACCCTAGTTTCCCATTTGAACAGTTAATTCTTGATTGTATTTCAGTTTAAAGTTTATTATCAATTATTTAGTTTATTATTCCGTCTCACTTTAATTACTTTAATAATTGCATTTTTAGGAGTTTGACTCAGTTTTTCATTTTGAAATATCTTTCGATCTTTTGTTTGTTAAGATATTTACATAACACCCTCTACCTTCGCATATATTTTGTGTCAACTCTAAGCTTACCAACCCCGGTTGATAATTAAAGAATAGGTGAATTAATTTAGACATTATAACACCCAACCATGTCTTTAAGCGCCCACACTTATTACATATGATCTCACATTATGGAAACTTTCCCCCATTGGGCCACCTTTGTTTGGAGTACTCTACGATGAATCTCCTTCAGATCCCTTGGAAATCACTATTCCAGTCACTCCCCCAAGTCTTTCCCATTGCATTTATCTCCTCGGTTTCATAACTATGATCCCTTTCCCATGAGTCAGTTTCATTTGATTCTAGGTCATCCCTCTCATCATACTCTAAACAAAGGAAGTTTGAGTCCCCCGTACTCGCCTTCCCCTGTTCCCCATTCATTTTCTCAGTCCCGTGTCTATTCCACATATCTAGTTATCCCCCTCTCGCTTCTATCAAGGAAACATCATTTCCTTATTATTTTTAGGTCTCCCTTTGTCGATGTCAACACATCTATTCCAGAGGATAGACCCAGAGGTATCTGTGTCCTAGTTTCATCCACCTCATTTATGAGTTCCTTAGACCACTTGAAAGGAATCATTAGTGCCTTTCAGGTTAGTTGTGTCTCACGTGGTCGACTTCAGCTAAATAATCACACCATTGATATTCATATAGGGTATTGGTTCCTTCATTATTTGGTCGAAGACCCCGATTGTCACCTGAATCTAGCACATTGGTGAGTCTACTATCGAACCCATATAGTTTCATATCCCTTGTGATTTTTGGGACGCCTTGGAAAAAGTGGTTAGAAGCCCCCAATGTCATGCTTTCGTGTATCTCTAGTACTTTATGCCACTTATTGTACCGCAACGATTCTGACTCTTATTCATTGAGTCCATAAAGATGTGTACACCTCCATATCCATCCAAGCATCAGTTGTTATGATATTGCATTCTATTAGAATGTCATTGTTCCTATGTATTAGTTCTTCAGATCAACATTTATATTCATCCTCCCATTGAGGCCACCATTATCTATCACCAGTTGTATATGTATTGATCGACTTCCATTATTTGAGCCTCAATCCCCATTTTTTATTTTTGAGACATTGTTACGAACATGGGTATGCCCACCTCATCCATATACATGTCTGAGATTATATTTACCTCATCCATTTTTTAGAAGAAATAAAAACCAAAAGCCACTATAGTTTGAATTAGAAAACTACACTTCTCCATGGTCCTCTCCAGTCTCTCCATCATTGTCACAATTTTCCCTTGATCCTATGATGTTTATCAGCCATACGATGAGCTCTTTCCCTCACACATCAGGGGGAAATCGGTTAACACTAATTTTTTTTCACCTAGCTCTCCATGGTCTAAACAATAGTCATACATCATATTCCCACCATCATTTCCTCCATTTTAACCTTCAAAATTAAATTTCCACAAAACATGGTCCAAAACATTATTACTCCTTCCCCATAAATGAGTGTAAGTTGAGTATTTATTGTGATTTATCCCCACTCTCTCCAAAAAGGACAAAAAAACCCTAAAAGTGAGAATGGGTAAAAAACCATAGATAAATACCATGGGTCAAAAATACTTGAACCATCCTATAAATACATTGTGAAGGTCTCCCGAAAAACACTTTTCACTTTGTCATTCATTCATTCGCTCTCAAGACTTTCACTATTATCCTCATATTTTTCCATGCCATTTTCCCACGGTGTATGTTGAGCTTGCTCCATACCCATTTGGATCCATTCCCCCTTTTCTAACAAGCAAAAATGGAGTAGACTAGAGACCAAAACCATAGAGTTGCGAGACCATTTCCTCATACGGCTATGGTGTCCCAACTTCAAAAGAAAGGTTTGTTTATTGTTGTTTCTTGTTATTAGTTAGATATAAAATAAAAATCATAAAAAATTTTCTTGTCTATTTCCCATTATTATTGTTGAACTCTACCCTATGATCTGGACGATCTAGGGTAGGTGGTTTTGCACGTAGTAGGGGAGAAATCCCCACTACAGTATCATAAGTATGGCCACAAGTCCTCTTAATATTTTATGATAAAGTAGCAGTAGAGGAAATCAGGTTAGCACAAAGTTGTTTAAAATTGTCCAATTCAAGAGAAAAAAATAAATGATCCCCAGAATGTTTTAAAAGGGAATGAGTCTCAAAAGCATGTCGAAAGTGGGAAAAACAAAAATATGAAGAATATATGGATGAGAAGGACATCTCAAGAACATGCAAAAGATGAAAACATCAATTGTGCAATATTGACGACAAGCAACGCTGCTCACAATGATCCAAATGGATAATGCAGACTCCTTAAGCCCCAAACAGGTATATTCAAACACCTAATGATTGACAGAGTAAGTAGACGACCATTAAAATTTATTTGAAGAATTATTCTTTTAGTGTGGAACATGCTACTATTATTATTATCCATGCATAAAAACAATAGAGAGAAAATATACAAGTGACACACCATGATTGTGCAAAAAAGAAAGCTTTTGTATCATATTAAAAAATTATGGCTACAAAATTTTGGAGTTTTGAAGCTTGCATTACATTAGGCCACTATTGTGCGCTAAAACACAAAATTGAAGTAAAAGTGAACATGACTGAAGTTGGATCACATATGCACTTCGAGATCAACATATTCGATACAATTGGAACACAAAGGTGAAAGATGTAGATTCAAGTCCATTGGAGATGGCTCTGTAGGTTTAGGAGAGTGCAATAGGGAAATAATACCATGTGTTGAAGCTGGTGGATTGGGCTCAAATCCAAGACTACTCAAAATATCGAATGTGTGTTGTTGTTGTTGTTAAAAAATTTCCACCTAACTACTCAAATTGGACATAATATTTGAATTATTCTGGTTGAAACATGATTGTCCACACCATGGGAAGAAATCAGATTTGATCTCTTGATTCTACCAAATACCGATGTCCATCCATAGTTGTCCAAGGTCCTCTTGCTGAGATTGAACGATTGTGCGAAGAATGTCAACAGAATTATTCAAACGCTCGAAATAGACCATTATGCTGAGAAAGGTATGCGGAATTCAAAAGAAAGATGCAAATAACAGGACAAGTTTGACAAATTTAAAACCAGGGTGATGAACATAATGAAAAATGCTGCAAATTTATAGAACAAGGAAGAAGTCGATCACACACTTGAACATAAATTTAAGGGACGTCGAAGCTTGGAAATTCATGCACTGTACATCCCAAGGAAGAGCACATTAAGTTAACATTTGTGTACGACAAAAGGTGATTTGGAAGATTGATGTTGAAATAAAAGCGTCAGTACAAAAACACCACATGGAGAACACATTGGGCACATCAAATTGTTTAGGCATGTGAAAGGATGAAAATATATGCATATTTATTGCATAAAGTAAAAACACCTTGTACCTCTAGTCCAAGACAAGACATCTTGCAAAATCCCTTAAATCGAATGAGGCAAAAATAAGTTATTTCACTGCAGGTGACGTAGAGACAAATATATTTGTGACTTGGAAAACACAAAGCCAGGGGGAGATAGGAATATAGAATATCCCTTTTCCATTGATTTCAAATAGGGAGAGAAGATGAATTAAATATAGCATAAGTGAAGATGCAAGAGGGAGATAAGCTGAGAATGAAGAAGATCCCAGTGATAGGAGGAGCATTGATAGGGCAAGTCTAATTGTGTTGACATCGATTAAAAAGGGGGATATTGTTGAATATATGTTATCTTGTCATGATGTCAAATATCAAAGATGAACAAGTTGAATACAAAATGTCAAAAATCAAAGACAAACAAGCTAAACATTTGGTGAAAAAGATCAAAGATGAACAAGTTGAATATATGATGGGCAATATGGATCAAAGATGGTGCAAAATTCAAAAGATGCCAAAGATGAAGAGGTTAAATGACCATAATAGAATTGGTCGCATTTGCGCACATATTCATGCACATAAAATAATAATTGTAAATAACCGTAAGTATGAGAATTGTGAATTAAGAAAATTGTGTGTGCAAAAGTCCCAAAAATGTATTAGCATTTGTGTGTATTAAACTACTAAGATGAATTACAAAAGTGGCATGCCAACACAAACATTAACTTGTCGAAGACACAATTCAGCGGGATGATATCCGAAGTAAACAAGCTTCACTAAGAGGACACATATATTTAGTCAAGAAGCTTATAAATAAGCAAGATATGGATGTGGTGAAGTAATATTGTGCAGATGAAGATCTAACTATTTTACAAGATTTAGAGTTTTTTTTCTAGGGTATCAATGGGTCATTGATCGTAGTTGAATATCTTTTGTAGCGGATCCATGTACACTTAAATTTGTATATATTCTCAATATCCTATAGTGATTTGTCCAAACCATATTTTGAGGAGCCTTTTTTATCAACTCTAGGATGTCTGACACACCTTGCCTCCTGACATAGGGTGTCAGACTAGCCTGGCACCTCTTTCTTGCTGACAAGGTGTGTTGTTGAAACTTGTTTCCAGAATAAAAAGAGCACTGATGCAACATACACATGTACAAGGAGATTCAACATTGTCAAAAGGTTAAAAGAGAATATTTTGAGAGCCTTCCAAATGAAAGTCCTTGTGGAGGCTTATCCCAACTTCTTGGAGTTGGTGGAATTCATAACCCTAACCTCTAGGGATCATTCCTCACCTTCCTCCCAAAATATCTCAACCCCTTTGGGTCCTCTTTGGCCTATATATACAAGGTTCCCTTCAAGGATATGGATAGGTAAGAGAACCAAGAGAGCACCTTTATGCTGCTGAAGTCGCTACTGGTATAGGAGGCAAAGAGTGTGGTTGTGAGAGAAATTTGCAGAGTGTGTGTGAAAGTGATGCCAAAGGCATTGTGAGAACAAAGATTCAACATCAAGGCTTTGGTTGTAGTTTTCTTCTCTTATATTGTTAATACAAACATGTTCCCATTTCCAATGAATGATTTGTGTTAATATCGATTGTTCATCACTTTTCTCCTTGATCATTAGTATAGATCATTGAATTGTCTTGTTGCTTTCATTATTGTATCTTGTTCTTCATATTGTTTTGTAGGTACAACTGGTCGCAAGAGAATTACAAGGAAATGATCACCTTCATCATTGAGGTAAGAAAGCTTCACATTCAAGTAGTTCCATAATATAGGGAAATGATGCATCACTATGAATTTTTGTTCTAGATATGCCCCATGTAAACTAGGGAAACAATTTTTTTCGACATTGATTGAGAATTTTTTATAACAAAACTAGCGACCATACTGGGGATAACTAATCAGATCTATGAGTTTTGATTTTTATTTGATTACAATATTGCAAAGTTTTTCTCCCACTCATTCAAGGATCTAAGGTCAGAAATCCATCTTATTTCAACCCCATTTTCCATCTTTGGTTTGTGTCTATACTTATCAAAATTCCAGTTTGATGCACAATTGATTATCTTAAAGGATATTTACTTCTTTTGGATTTCTAGATGCGTCGATATACCTGGGTTTATTTGACAGAGCGTCGGATTGTCCCTAGTGCCTTTTGCCTACTGTCAAGGACCGTCGCTAACACCTTCTTCCCAAAATCAAGAAGCACCATTGATGGTGTTCATAAGGAATCATAAAGCACCAACTAGTAGACGACACCCTGGTTCCACCCTATAGAGTGAGTCGAGGTAGGCCATCTCCAACTCTAGGGTTTTTCTTTTCAAATTTTTTCTTTTGTTTGGGTTTTGTCAATCTCATATTCTACTCATTGATAGGTCTGATAGTGTGTGTTTAGCCTGAATGCACTTTTTTGAGTAAAAATATTGCGGAGTTGTCTTAGTGAAAGCTCTGAAATTGAATGGTTTTGTGTGGAGATTTGGTCTTGGGTTTATGGTTTTCATGATTGATCTCTTAAAATTTATTTACATCAAAAAATAAAAGAAAAATATTGATTGCTTGCTTTGGATATGATTAGATGATTAAAATTGTTTTCCTTTTGAATATTGATTGAGAAAAGAATAGGAATTTAGGCATTAAATAACCTTTTCCTTTTTATATTAGAGATCTTTTAAGCATTAGCATTAAGAGGTTTTCCTTGTCTGAAATATTTTTGAAGTTTGAGGAACGAGTTGTTTGAATCACATGGTGTTTTCACTCATTTTTTGAAAGGAATAATCTCTCCATTGCTATAGTTAGAATTCATCAAAATGAAAATTGTGTTCCATTTAGATAATTTAATCTTGCAATTACTTCACATTCCACAAACATTCACTAACCATCAAGATAAAATTGAACGATATATTAGGTTAAAATTCTTAGTAATTTGAGTGATAGGTTAGAAGATGTGTTCCGATGTCCATAAAAATAGGAGTTGTCGTTCTTTTCCTACATTGCATCACAGGGATCACGTAGTTCTTCCATGTACCAATCGATATATCAAACATATTTTCACATACCCTCGAGGTATATCGAAAAGTTATTCATGTACTAAATATTATATTGGAAGGCCCCTTTCGAACGATTGTGAATTAGACAGCACTAAAAAGGATTTTAGCTCCCACGTACCTTGTGTATATCATGAGACCCTGCTAGGAACTTATACCAACTGAGAAAATCCTTTTGGCTTTCCTATTGAAGCAATACACCGAGAAAAACACTCGGGGAGCTACTACGCATGTGTTGTCCAAGTAGTTGGGTATTCAGGAAAGGGTATGGTCCCAATCCTCCTTATTGTGTTTTCTTGTTGGACCATGTGGTATATCACAAGTTGCGATAACTTGACACTCCTAGTGAGGTTTCGGTTTTTTCATCCCCTCTTATCACTTAAGTTTTATTGTGACCTTAGCTTGCGTAGAATTATTTGTGTGTGATATTTTTTACTAGAATACCTTTAGAGTAAGAGATTTTATCCATCATTTCGGTTGAACAACCTATGAGGATATCTCATAAATTGCAAGGTTTAACACCTGAATTTCCTCCTACCATGGAAGAAAGACAAGGGGTGACCATGGACCAACTTGCCACAACTAATCCTTCTATGGAAGGAATTCCAGTTGTTGAATCAGGAGAAGAGTATTCTTCTATGGAGAATCCATATACCTCTACCCCAGTACTAGTACAATTAACTCCTTCACACGATTCAACCTTTCATTTCCCTATACAAGGCCACTCTGGTGCACGACATTGGGTTTTTTCCCACCAATCAGATGACCATGCAGCATCAGAATTTGGTCCAACTGCTCCTTTTTGGGAGACTTCCTTAGGATGGAAATTTTTTGAATACGACACTACCAATTTATCTTATACCACCCCCATCTAATCCGAGATTATTATTATTGAATGATGAGTATTTTAGACCTATCTGTGAGATTTTTTCCAATATGTGCATGCGGGGGGAAAACATAAGAAGGAGGAGTCTTTCTCCTTTGCTCGACCATTCAAAAAGAGCCACTCCTGAATACCATGCCCATGTTCGGTCTTATGCTTTTGTTGTATCCAGAATATCGGTTCAAAGTGTGGTTTCTTACGATCTGGGTCATCCTTCCATCCATACCCTATCAGCTCAACCTCTCTCATCTATCGCTAGTTCTCTTATGAACCCTATGACCAGGAGGAAACCCCAAGAAGAAGTTGCCTCAATATATGTGCGAAGTAATTTAAATATCGACCAGATTTTTCTTTAGGGAAGCCCATAGCTGGAGTAGCCTCCACAACCGCCAATGTGATTTTTCCCTCCTCATTATCGGGAAAAACAACATGGGTCCAACCCATGTCTAATCAACCTCCATGGGGGTAAATTTACCCAGGAAATCAATAGGAAATGGTTAATCAGAATCTTCAACCCATTGCCTCGGGAAATATTTTACTTGACATACCTTATCTTGAAAACCCTAATATCCCATGGGGGAAACCCAATTCGGAGAATGTACCTATATATGGAAGGAAATTTCCAAACATGTATAAGGGACTGCATGGAGGCACACCCGTAGGTCCACCACCTGGAGGTATGCCATCTGGGGGGCCACCTAGAGGCCCACCCAGAGGTACACCAACTGGAGGTCCACCATCTGAGGGCCCATCCAGAGGACCACCACCCAGAGGTTCACCATTTAGAGGCCCAAATGAAGGTACAACACCTAGAGGTATTCCATCCAGAGGTCCACTTGGAGGTTCACCACCTGAAGGTCCCCCATCAGGAGGCCCACCTAGAGGTACACCTAGAGTCCCACCACCCACTAGACCACCAAGTGGATCAATTGGAAACCAAGCACATATGAACCAACCTATTATGGGAGGATCATCAACGCCCATTTACCTATCCAATTACAGGCCTACTGGTACTCATATGCCTTATCAATATTACCAGTACCCACAACCTAATTAGCAGTTTCCATTCCTGGTTAAACTTGATCTACCAGATTTTTCACGTTTGATCAACGACCCTATTCACCATGATCCTTCATGGCTAGCTATTTTGGTAAAGTTACCTTTGGATATACTGAAATTTGATGGAAAATATGGCGAGGACCCCAAAAACCACGTGATGACCTATCATTTGCAGTGTTCATCTAACTCTCTAATAGATGGTTCTATCCGTTTGAGACTTTTTCAAAGGACTCTCACTAGGACTACTTCCAAGTGGTATATATAATTTTCTCAACACTCTTTTTGGTATTTTAACATCTTAGCAATGAATTTTTTGACACATTTTCAACTCCCAATTAGGTATGAAACGGGTACAGATATTTTGACCTAACTTTGTCAAACCAATTCCACCCATATATCCAATCATATACATAAGTGGAGATGACGACATAGGTTGATTAAATCCCCCATTCCCTACCAATTACTTGTTGATTGGTTCACTAAGTCATTTGTTCCTCCCATTGCCAGCTATGTTTCCATGGGAGGTGTTGTCATCGAAGAGCAAGCCATCAATCAAGCTCAATACCTAGACTTGGTTTATTCCTAGTCAAGCACTCTATACAATACGATCCCAAACACTCTTCGTCCTATTTTGGACCCCTCAAGACCTTCTATGGAAATACTAGCCGATGGTATACTTGGTTATGTTTAGACATAGTTGACGGCTAAATCCTCGAAAAAGAAAAATAAAATTTCTAGCCAAACCATCACAAATCCCAAGACGACTTCTGCTCTTGTTTCCTCTATCGAGGTAAATGCAATTCAATCCTTAGAATATTCGGGAATGAATAAGAAAGGAAAGAATAAATCAGAGAAATATGAAATTCAACTGGAGAGTAATAAAATACAAAACATAGAGAATCTAAGAATAGGTGAAAGGAAAAATTCCCCTGCCTTATTTGTGGAGGTGACCACTTCACCAAAGAATGTCCTCACTGTAAAGAGGTTAGCAAGTTTTTGAAATACACTGCCACCTCGGTAGTTTTGACTGATTCTTTCCCTACCCAACAAAAATTGATTGACCATCAATCCTTGCATGGGTCTTCTTCATCTTCTATAGATGAGGTTACAATGATTCTAGTGAATCAGTTAATCTTACCACCAGATCCCAGAACTATGACCCTCCGGAAAAGAAAGATGATAAAACTTTAACTAATAAATCTATGGCTTCCATCCCTCCTCATACCAATAATATTCATATTGAAAAACATGTTCTTGACACAGTCCTCCGACCACCCAAGAGTACGATTCAAAAATCAGTATTTAACCCGAGTGGGAGGGCCGCTCAATACTACAATGCAGTAGAATATTTGGCTCAGGAACCATGTGCTATGTCCACTCTCGAATTACTCCAAACATGTCCTACACAAAGGAATAACTTTTTGTCGGTTCTTAGATCCATGGATCCTGAAAATAACAATGTTATCGCCTTTAAACTGGATGATTTTAGGTCAAGGCTCTCTCATCAATTAGCTTTCCAACTATCTACGAAAGTCATTGGGAAGAAATTCCATCACACCGTGTTGAACGAATGTGCCTTGACTTTTGTCATGTCTATGTTGTGTTGGAGAGCTATAGGATCCCTTGAAAATAAATTGTTCACCTACGCCTTTGAAGGCCTTTGATGGTAGTGGTTTTCAACCTTATGGATTATTGTCCTCTCTCCTAGTTGAACCAAGGGAAAAATCAGTTTCCATCCATGTTGAGGTTGTCGATGCTCCTTTATACTATAATATCCTCCTAGGTAGGAATTGGTTCTATGAGATGGAGGAAGTAGCTTCATCCGTGTTTTGAGTGGTCCAATTCCCATTCCAAGGGAAGGTTGTTACTATTGATCAATTGGATTTTTGTTCTCCAAACACGAGTTCTAATTTTGAAAACAATGTCCCACTCCTAGCCTCTTCGGCTCCACATTATCATAATGTAGGGGTATGGTGTTCTCAAATATTCCTCGCTTATGGGAGTCTTTTTGTTAAAAAATAATCCCCCCCTCACAGGTTGCGTCTATGAACATGATCTCTTCCAGGAGTCATGACACTTTGGATAAAGAGAAATCAATTGTTTGTTCAACACCTTTCAGTCATTTTGAAGAGACTTTCTACACTATCCAATCCACTAACAACCCCACCATTAATGATAATATTTTGGTGGCATCTGAACCTTATTACCTACCATATTGGTTAACCACCCCCCCCCATCTCTATATTATCTCTCACAACCTATTCCATCAGATGAATCCATCATGGAAGTCATGTCTTTAGATGAGATGCATTGGAAATACCATCATCACCGATCATCTTTCCTTCCCAATTACCAAATGGTAGAAGATTATTTTGAAACACTAGTTTCATCTGATATTGTAACTACACCTTAGCCACTGGTACTCATTCACAATATTGAGTCCGAGGGTAATCTGAGTAATATTACTAAGACCGTTCTGGTCGATATATTAGTGAAACCTAGAGTTGTAGAGAATATTCACTTGGGTCAAAATTGTTATTCTTCAGAACTTAGATCTTACACAACCCTTTTTAGGGAATTTAGAGACATTTTCGTTTGTACATATGAAGAAATGCTAGGGATAGATCCTTCGATTGTTGTTCATGAGATCAAGACTTGCCCTAATGCCAAGTTGATCCGTCAAAATTTAAGTCAAGTACAACCACAAAAAGCACCGACCATTATGGAAGAAGTTGAAAAAATTATTAGGGTTGGGTTCATTTACCCTGTGTCGTTGATGGAATGAGTTTCTAATATTGTTCCCATGAAAAAAATACAGGGAATGATTAGGGTTTGTATCAATTTTTGAGATCTTAATAGGGCTTGTCCCAAGGATAATTTCCCTAATCCTTATATCGATCAAAGCATCGATAACTACACCAGAATTATCATATTTTCATTTATGGATAGATTTTATGGCTATAAATAGATAGAGATACTCCCTTTCAATGAACATAAGACGACCTTCATTTTCTGATGGGGGACTTTTTCCTACATAAAATTTCCTTTTGGCATGAAAAATGTTGGTGCTACCTTTCAACATGCCATGTCTTATGCTTTCCATGACATCAAACATATTGTGGAACCGTACCTCAATGACTTACCTTCCCATTCGCAACATCAAGAGCATCATTTTGACCATCTGAGATTCGTTTTTCTCAGGTGCCACCATTACAACATTTGGTTAAATCTACAAAAATGTTATTTTTGTGTTGAGACTGGCAGACTACTTGGTTTCATTGTTTCCAAGGATGAAATATGTATAGACTTATTGAAGATCGAAGCCATATTGGACCTACCACCACCTACTAATGTTACTGAACTCCAAATTTTGCAAGGGAAGGAAAACTTTCTGTGCCGTTTTGTCTGTAACTACGCTGAGAAGACACTTGATTTCATGTGTTTGTTAAAAAAGGACACACCCTTTATTTGTGATGACTTTACACAATGTGCATTTGACACTCTCAAACACGCTATTACACATGCACCTGTGTTGCAACCACCTGATTACACCAGTAATTACCCCTTGTATGTGGTTGTGTCATTAACTCCCATCGGCATGGTACTAGTTCAAACAGATGCACATGACCAAGAACATGTGATTTATTACCTAAGTAAGAGTCTCTTTGAATTTGAAACCTGTTATTTGCATGTTGAGAAGTTGGCTCTGGCCACGGTCATCGCGATACAAAAATTTCGTCACTACATCTTGCTCCGCACAACTACTATGTACACAGATTCTAACCCCATGTATTACATATTGACTCGTTAGGTGCTTGGGGGGAAATACTCTCATTGGATTGTCATTCTCTAGGAATTTGAGTTAGATTTTGAAAAATCCAGTTCAAATAATTCCCTTGTCTTCGCAGAGCTTATGTGTGACCTTCCCAGTATTACTAAGGATACACAACCCTTGGATTTATTACCCGATGAATCCATATTCCTCATTAGTACGTCTGACCCTTGGTATGGAGATTTTATTTTATATCTCCAGACTCAACGCTTTTATCCTAATGCAACCCGAGATGAACTTCATTGTATCCATCATCATGCCAAGCACTATCTTATCGTCAATGATACATTGTACTGTCATCGCATTAATGCAATTTTACGGCGTTGCTTAACTCATGAAGAGGCTGAAATAGTATTGAATGAATGTAACTTTGGAGCCTATGGAGATCATCTTTCTAAGATGGCTACTGCTCAAAAAAAATTATGCGCTTGGTACTTTTGGCCCTCAATATCCAAAGATTGCATGGATCCCATGAATAAATGCCCACCTTGCCATCTTTTTCAACCCAAAAAGCGCACCCACCCCACTCCTTTATATCCTATAATTGTTATCGGCCTTTTTTCAAAATGGGGCATCGATCTTATGCATTGTAATCCTACCTCATCTGGGGGGAATGATTACATCATTGTAGACATAGACTACTTTACAAAATTGGATGAGTCGATGCCTACATATGCTGAAGATGGAAAAACTACCACCCAATTTCTTTTTAATCATATAATCGCTAGGTTCGGATTCCCTCAAGCTACTATGATCGACAAAGTGTTGAAAACTATGCTTCAAGCCAATGGGCAGGTTAAAGTCATCAACAAAGTGTTGAAAACTATACTTCAACGGATGGTAGGACAAGTTAAGTCCAGTTGTCATTTACAATTATTTGTCGCATTATGGGCTTACATGAATACCATTAAGAAATCTACCGCCTTTACACCATTTCGGTTGGTGTATGGGATAGAAGCTACTATCTCGATAGAATGTGAGATTTCTTCCTTGAAACTTGCCATATAACTGCTACCCAATACTGTTTTAGAGGAAGAATTGTTCTTGTACTTGAAAAATATTGATGTGACTCGTTGAGATGCCACCTTAGCTAATGAGGTACATAAACGACAAATTAAAGCTCAGTGCGACCAATCCATTCAACCTCTCCTCTTCAACGAAGGTGACATGGTCCTGACATATGATGAGAAACATGATAAATTGCGAGGTGGAAAAATAGAACCCATGTGGCATGGACCTTATATTGTCGGTTGTGTCTTAGAGAAAAGATATTACGAGTTGATAGAATATGATGGAATACCGTTGGGTGAGCCCCTAAATGGGTTTTACCTAAAAAATTACTATGCCTAGGTCATCTAGCATAGATACCTTGTACATATTTTTTATAAAGTATGCCATGTGTAGTTTGGATTGTGAATTTGTTGTGAATGTAGGATGTGTCTTAGGTAAGCATGATTATATAGTGTTGCATTTAAATGGACATATGGTCACTTACTCTGGTTTTGTGGATGGTGCTAGCCATTATACCGTGAATCTCACATCAACGGCTTAGGTACTTTATTCTTGTACCAGTGATTTGGTAAGCTCAAGAGAAACTTGTTTCGGTCCCACTACAAACAATCTTGTAGAGTACCATCTAGTGATTAGTTTGTTAACTGAAGCTTTAAAAAGTAATGTGAGTAAGATTAGGGTTTATTTAGATTCGAAGTTAGTTGTACATCAATTAAACTGGGTCTACACCATCTGTAACCCCTTCCTTCTTCATATGTTCTAGAGAGTTCAAATTTTAGAGAGGTATTTTGAGTGTGTCTCCTACCATCAAATCCCAAGACATTTGAATGCAGTGGTCGATTCATTAGCAAATTATGTTTTGGATTGGTACTTAGCTCATGTCTAGTGTTCATTTTAAGTTTTGATTACATGTAAAAAGATCGTAAATGTAAACAAATATAGGTATCCATTCATGCACATAACACATCACATACACACATGTCTATAAAAATATTGTTTTATATATAATTGATACTGAGACAAAAAAATGAATCCTTAAGCTTCCAGTGTAACCAAAATCTGGAACCAACAAGTTTCTAGTACATCAAGAGGTCAAAATATGAAGCTTCGAAGCTTTTAGTATGTATAAAATAAAAAAATAGGAGTCGCTCTTGATTAATCATCATGCTCATGATAACACATAATATAACGAGCCACTCCGTGGAGTAGTCTCCCAAAACGCCTTGACACTCATGTGGTATGGTGCTGATAATGCCTGGAAGTTCATTAATAGAAATGTCAGGAACTCCCTCAGTCAACCTATAGAGGTTGTCTTCAATTTATTCAAGCTCCTCCTCTGCCTATACATTCTTGATGGTTATATCTCTAGCCACCCCTCACCTTTGGATAGGTGAATCTCCTACAGGTCTGGATGGACCAATTTCTACAAAATTGTATGATGTGTCTTAATATCACCAAATATACAAAAAAATGAGATATGATATAAAACAAAAAACATAATGAGATAGTATCCTTCTTACCTCGGTCATCCTCAAGCAACGAAATATTGAGGTCATCCCTGAAGTCAGTCCCTGCATAAGTGTACTCCTCTACCATCAATAGTTGGCATTATAGCCAACGAAAAAAGACAGAACCATAGGTCATGGTAGGCCCTCCACCGCCTCTATGACGGTCCATGGCCTCGACCCACCGCAAAATCCGTGGATCCTTGGGATCCAACCTATTGAGAGGCACCTGAGGATGTAATAGAGGCACCCTCTCCAAGAAGAATGATACTTCTACCACCCCGTATCAAAATTGTTTTAGCTCACCTCATCGATACTTTCTGAGTTGGTAGTTGAGGCTTACCAATAGCCACTCACTCTAGTTGAAGATGGTTGGAGCCATGTACTCCAACGCATTTATCATATGTGCCCAGGTAGTCTGATAACCATCTATACCACCTGCTACCTTCTCTATGGTGAAGTCTACAGTCCTCGATGGTCGATATACAATACGTTTCATCAGAATATTTCCCCCTTGGGAGCTTATTCCAACTACACAATACTCATCAATAGGGTCGTCGACAAACATGTCCCCTCCTCCAAGGATGATTTTAGGGGCGAATTATAGCCCAATGGAGAATTTTAAGGGTTACCGAAAAAAAGGTGGGCGAATTTTTCATGCTCTAGTTCAAGTTGAAAAAGTTTCGAGCGCCTTTTATACCCTCGTTGTGCTCGTTAAAAATTTAGTGAAAAGGTATCGAGTGTAGTTTAACCACTTTTTTGGACTTGTTAAAATGGATGATGAAAAAGGAAAGCCCCATGGAGTCATCCCAACTTGAAAATTGTTGTTGATCTGGGTTCCACATCCATATCAAATGATCTAGTAGACGAACATGGAGTCTCATGCCCAGAACCTTGAACTACTTAAGGAGTCTACACTTCCTTAGTGCCCTCATAATCATTGGATTATTTGTCGCTTGGGCATCATCTAGTTTGTGCTCGCACTCCTTCCAAATCACCATTTTTTGAGTCAAACACCTGTGGTACATCCATAGGGTAACCATTAGACTCCATTCATTGGGATAAAGCATGGACTTCATGCTAGATTTGCATTTTTTGGAGAGTCATGGTCACTGATGCTCTTTCCCTATGGGAACATAGCAATGACATAGTCTCTCCTATAGGATAGAGTAACCCTGACTCTCTTTCCCATTTCAAGGAGTGCATCGGTGCACCTCCCAAAAGGGAGAAGAGCATCGCCCTTGGAAAAAATCTCCTAAAACTGCCAAAAAGCATGATAAAAAATGAAAATTCAACCATGAAATGGAAGGGAAGGATGACAGGTCTTACTTTCTTCTAACGGTTCATCAATTGGCTGTCCGTAGCTCCGAGAAAATTCATTCCAAATTCCTCTCTCAAACACAATTTTCACCATAATTCTATCGTAAAAATCACAATGGTAAGAAATATTGACTATTTCACTATTTTATATTATTTTCTGCTTTTTAATTAGAAATAATTAGTGAAATATTTAAATAATATGGGTTTTTTCTATGATTTTTCTATAGTTTTCATGGTGAAATTGTTCTAATGTTGTTTTTGAATGCCTTATTGGGCGTTTTTGGCTGCGATTGAGCTTCTTTTTTACTTTTTCATGCTCCAATTCAAGTTGAAAAAAGTTTTGAGTTCCTTTTATACCCTCGTTGTGCTTGTTATAAAATCAGTGAAAAGGTATCGAGTGTACTTTTACCTCTTTTTCATACTCATTAAAATGGATGCTGAAAAAGGAAACCCCCATGGATTCGTATTTATGCTCTTTTTAGACTCATTAAAAAAGAAAAGATCACCAAGTGAACTTGATTCTTTCACACTTGTAAAAGTACTAGAAAGGTCGTCTATCCGATGATAGTTTACCCCCTTTTGGACCGATTAGACTCATTTATGAAAAAGGTATACACTAGTTCATTATGACTAGAAGAGTTCTATTGGGTGTCAATTTATACTTTTTCATACATAAGGGACTAAATTTACGAAAAAGTCCATTTTGGACTCTTCTTAGTCACTTCAGACTCTCTAAATGTAAAATAACGACTGAGTTTACCTTCTTTGGACTTGAAAAATTAAATGTTGAAGGACCCATTTTGGGAATGAACTCCTCCTTTCGTAGGTTCATAAAACATATGGATTTGAACTCATCACTTAATGAGCTATATCGAGTGTTTGTTACCCTTTTCAAGCTTGTTAAGAAGCAAAGAGGTACTCATCCATCGTGATGGGGAAATTAAGGGAATGAGGAATATCTTTCATTTGTATTAATGAATGCTTAGTCCCCCTTTGAACATGGCACCTTTCTACATTTTCATACAAACAATTGGGTATTCAGCTTGTCATCGAGTCGATCCAGTTTCATGAGTCATTTAACTCCTTTGAGTGAATTCAATGAATGCATTGTCCCTCCTTTGCATTATGTATAGTATCTTCCTCGTTGAGTTAATGCTACCAAGTCAGTTTTCATTTCGTTCAATGTTCAAACGGATTGTTTACCACAATCTACCTCTGCAGTTACTTTACCTTCCTTTGATTTGGTCATATCTAAGTCAGTCCTATGGTTAATCCATTATCATGATCACTTCAAAATCACTTTGTTCCAAGTTTCATGTCAATGATGGGGGAAACATTATTCCACTCCTTCAACCATTCTATTCCCGTAGATACCAGCACATCATCTGGGAATTATTATTAGAAACCATTCAAGTAACTTGAAGGCTGCATACCTCAACGACAGGTTTCCTTGCTTTCGACAATAGGATTTCATCATTGGTCTCTAATTAGAAGATTCCTCTAATTGTTCGACTTCAACTTATCTATTCACATTCGGAGGAATGTACTAGGGTACCTTGGGAATCATTGGCATTAATGGTGACTTCCCTCGCATTTGTTAATGGTATACATCAATGACTGGTAATCAAGTTGTTTCTACCATATTCGACATCAGGACATCTATTCACATGGATAGAATCGTACGATTTGGGATTGGAATGAAGACCCTAAATGGTTAGGTATTTGCTTGAATATGTGCCTATATTCAGGTTGTAATGGATTATTTCTTGAGTCATTACATGATCCGCAATGTATGTCTAGTGGCTATGCTTAGGTTTGAATCAAGATGACATAGATCTACAATGTATATTCCATAGCTATGTCCCAATTTGAGTCTTATCGATCATGGATCTACAGTGTATTGTTGGTAGCCATGACATGGTCCTTATACATGGACCTACAGTGTATTGGTCAACAACCATGATTTGAGTAAGATAGTTTGTAACTGGTCTTATGTCAAGTCTTCACTCGCTACTCTTTTGCCTCTAATCCTATATCATATATTGCAAATCATTTCACCTATCATATCATTTTAGCTTCATACTTTGGGGGGAATTCTGTTAGACCTAAAATTTATCTCTATGATCAATCCCCTAAAGTGATTTTTCCAAACTATCTCTTGAGGATACTTTTTGCTCAACTCTAGGATGTGTAATGCACCCTGCCTCCTGACATAGGGTGTCAGAATAACCTGATGCCTCTTTCCTGTTGACAAGGTGCACCAGTGACACTTGTTTCCTGAAGACAAAGAGTGTCGGCGCATCCTTCCCACATACAAGGAGAGTCAACACTATAAAAAAATGTAAAAAGAGAAGATTCTGAGAACCTTCTAGATGAAAGTCCTCATGGAGGCTTATCCCAACTGTTTGGAGTAGGTGGCATCTGTACCCGTAACCTCTAGGGATCATTCCTCACCTTCCTCCAAAAATATCTCAACCCCTTTGGGTCCTCTTTGTCCTATATATACAAGATTCCCTTCATGGATATGGAGAGGTAAGAGAACCAAGAGAGTACCTTTATGCTGCTGGAGTCACTACTGGTATAGGAGGTAAAGAGTGTGCTTGTGAGTGATATTTGTATAGTTTGTAGAGTGTGTGTGAAATTGATGTCAAAGGAATTGTGAGAAAAAACCTTCAACATCAAGGCTTTGGTTGTAGTTTTCTTCTATTATGATGTTAATACAAACATGTTCCCTTTTCCCATGAATGATTTGTGTTAATATAGATTGTTCATGACTTTTCTCCTTAATAATTAGTATAGATCATTGAATTGTCTTGTGGTTTTCACTATTGTATTGTTCTTCATATTCTTTTTCAAGTACAATTGATTGCAGGAGGGTTACAATGAAAGGATCAACTTCATCATTGAGGTGAATTTTTGTTCTAGATCTTCCCCATGTAGACTAGGGAAGCAATCTTTGTCTACATTGATAGAGAATTTCTGATAATAGAGCTGCAGTGTGAGATGAGCATCATTGGTTGATAAGCTACCCAAAGTCCGGATGTGCGAAAATCAAGCGTAATTGTTATGAGAGTCTTCTATAAACTCAGAATGTAAATCAATTGAGAAGACACAAATCATAGTTATCTTTGCACATGTTATTTTAAAGAACGGTTTGACATAGAAGCATATTACAATTTGTTTGTATTTTTGGGAAACTGTCTGATGTAGAGACAAATACGTAGATCAAGGATTGCAAAAATTGCGTAATTTACAGAAGAAGACGTAGATCAGAATTGTTTTATGATATTTTGGGCAACTGAAGAATTCAACAGTTGCGGAATTTAAAGGAAATGTATTTCTCTATTTTCTAAATAATCATATTTCATATCAGGGAGGTTGAACGAGGAAAGGAGAAAGGGATTATAAGCCTCCTTTCATTAGGTGATGCAAAATTCAATGAGGGTGCAACCACGTCCCTTTTGTGGATGCAGATAAAATCAAGGGATCACAATCTCCTTCCAATGGGTGTTGGAGAACAAGAGGAAGTTGTAACTTCTGCACCTAGAGAGTGCAGTTATTCAATAGATTGGATATTGAAGCAACAAATTGCAGTTTGTGCAACCAATAAGATATCTATTCAGGTTGGTGCATGGCGACCATGAGTTGAAGCTTAAACGGATAGAAGTTTTTGCAGATTGGTGCCAATAGACTGCAAGTTGTACTTGAGATAAAGTTAACATCTAAAATGAGTGGCATTCATGCTTGTAGACTATAATCTCCCATTTATGTAACTCTTCACACACACACACACATATGTTCTCAGTAATAACTTAATAGAAACAACACTAAATTTCCCAACCATGTAACGTATGTTCCCATTTGATATAGGTATTCAGATAAAAAAATTCCTTCAAATATAGCATATCCAAACTGAGCATAAAAAATACAAAAAAAATATTTCCAACAATCTCCATCTTGCAATATTTATCTTGGACATATGTAGTCTCCCCTTTCCTTTGAAATCAATGCCAACAATATTTCCAACAATCTCCCCTTTTGTCATTGATGACAACCTTTAGAAATTTTTGCAACGAACCTTTATATACTCCCCCTGTCTATAACTCCTCTTTTTCTTTCAATTCCCCTGCTTTCTAAAATTATCCCCCATTGACCTTAATGGTAAATGGATGCTCCCACTGATCTTTTAATTTTCTTCAATATATTTCATTCATTGAGTATGTATACATTGTTTGAGATTCCTTTTGTTGTTTCCACCAATTTGATTGAGCTTTCTTTTCTTATCTCACAATTTTTTGATTTGAAGGTGATAGTGTTTCATTGACCACACATGTAAATGACACTAAGAACGTTATTCTTCAAGTCTTCAAAAAGAAATAGATTTTATTCTTTAGTATTCTCATCTCCAAGGCTAATGGTACCCTTTCCAACTAGCTTCGCAAAGGAATTATCTCCAAAAGTAAAACTACCTCCTTTTTTTCTTTTAAGGTGAGAAACTTCGACTAATACCTTGTGATGTGTGTTGATTATTGAACATCCATTTTCAATATTCCATTGGTTCCCTTTATCTTCAGCATAGATTTCAATTCCACATTCTTCCATTTTATGTTCTTCTCTGCAACTTCTGTCTTTTAGATCTTCTTTATTTTGCTTCCTTTCTCAAACTTTTGAGTATTCTTCTTTATGTTTGACATTGAAATATTCTTCCCTAGTTTGATTAGGAGATCCTATCATGTTGCTTCTATAGTAATGAGCTATGCGCCCATAATTATTGCACTTATAACACTCAATATCAAGTAAATGAGCGAATTAGTTGTAGGTTCTATCACCAAATCCTCGAGAACTTATGGAACTATTTCTAACATCATCATCCTTCGATATATTATAAGATTATCTACTATTTTTCACATGATCACTTCTTTAATATTCTCTAAAATCTATTCCTTTATGACCAAAATTATTGAAAGAGAAACAACAACCAATTAATTCTTTTTGATGCCTAGGTGTGAAATATCTTCTTAGAGGAAACACTCTTCTGAAATCATTAGGTTTCTACTGCTCATCATTTTTGTTCCTACTTCTGGAGGCTTTGAGAACATGAGCATAGATTTTAGGCTTTTCTTCATTTTCCTCGGTTGCATATTCTTCTGAGATTTGTTTATTCTCATCATAGATAAGACTTGTTTTGATGAATGCTGACCTTTGATAATTGAGAATTTAGTTCAAAGGTTCAATGCTCCTCAAGCTTCTGTATAATTGAGCATTTGAATTTTCCAATTCCTTTGTTAATATAACAACTTTAGATTCTAGCATCTCACATATTTCTTCCTTCACTTTCAGTTGAATTTTCACTATTTATTTTGTCCTTTTTCCTCTTCCAGTTGAATCTTCAGGATGACAATTATCTTATCAAGATCATGAACCTTCCCTTCATATTTCTATAATTGCTCCTTTTCCTTTATATTCTATTTCCTCATCCTATCAGTTTCTTCTAAGAACTGACGAGTTTTGCTGCAAGATCAATGAAAAAGTCTTCTTATTATGAACATATATTTCTATCCATGTTCATGAAGAGAGGTTTTCTTCTTATTCTTCTTCTTTTAAATATGAATTTTCTTTCTAATTAATAGGCATTGTATCCATGGACATGAAGGGATATTTTTATTTATAAATATCTTGTATTTTTTTCCTTCAAAGATAAGTTCTTCTTTCTAAGTCTCTTCATTTAATTTAATGCACACATTAGTTCTTCTTCAAGGCCTACTTCCCCATCAGTATCGAAATTCTCTTAATTTTCATAATTTTTAGTTTCATTATCAATGAAATCATTCTATATCTCTACGCCCATAAATACAACTTCCATTTCATCACTATCACTCTCATCAGATGATCTGTACTATCTTCCTTGGAGTAGAGACTTTTATTTTGCATATTGAAGTATTTTGTTATTTGAGATTTACCTCTTCTTCTTTATTTGGTGCTATGGTTTTCTTCATCACTGCAATCCTTTTCTTCATTATACAAACATTCAAAAGAAAAGTTCCCTACTTTACTATAGTTAAAACATTTAAAGGAATCTTACCTTTGTATTTTTCAGTTCCTTTCTTGTAATTCCTTATGAAGTTGGCTTCTTCTGTATTAGAGTCATCAATTGAATTGTCACTTGATCTGTCCTCACCTTTGATTCTATTCATTCAATCTTTTAAGGTTGCTTCACTACTTTATGGTTTCACTTTTTTCTATCAACATTTCATATGTTGTTAGAAACCCATGCAACTCATCGATTGTCAATTTGTCCAGATCCTTCAATTCCTCTAGGGAATATACCTTAGCACTAAATATCAAGGAAAGTGATCTCATTATCTTCTGCATATTCATAGACTCTTCAATATATTCACCTAATCCTCTAATAACATTGACAACTTCATCTACTCTAAGAAAATAAGCTGCAATGTTTTCTTCTTCTTTAATATTCCAGCTTTCAAAATTTCTTCTATGTGTTTGAAGTTTGGTCTGTTTGAATCTGTCGTCTTCCTCATAAATTCAAAATTTTGTCCCATATTTATTTTGCTAAGCTATAATATATTACTTCAGAAAGATAATATTTTGATAAACCAATTAAAATAGCATTCATAGGATTTGAGTTGTGATTATATGGATTCTTCCTATCAGTATTAGTTTGTAGATATTTAGGATCAATATAACTCGAAACAACAAAGCTACATACTTCAAACCCTAGTTCCATCAAAGAGGTCTTCATTCTTACACTCTAGAATGCATAGTTATTTCCATCAAATAGACGAGCATTCCTTGAAAAGTATCCTTCCTGTCGATCCATGTGTTTTCAAAGGATTTTCCTTCCAGTGGTTAAACAAACTCGAATGAACATGTTACGATACCAATTGTAAAACTTATGCTTATACTGAAAGGGATGGGAGAGTGAATCAATACAAGATACTTGTTCCCTTTTTAAACATTCATAAATCATCCATTTACTTTGAAACAATAAATACACATTAAATCAAATCAGAATACACAAAATTTAACATGAAAACCATTTTAGAAGAAAACCACAAAATATTATCTTTATAAATTCATGCAAGCACCAACCTATTGTTACAAAGTTTGTAGGAACTGACCTAATGGAGACACCAATCCCCTCAAATGAGCACCAACTCAATAAAATGTAGGCACCAACCTATTAGAGACACCAGTCTCCTAAACTAAGAACCTACTCAATAATATGTAGGATCCAACCTACTATATAATTTGGTACAATAATACTTACATGACCACCTCGAAGATTACTTCATAATTAACTTCAATCAACTACATAATCAACCTTAGGTCAACTCCTTAAGCCACCTTTGATTTGCTTCATAATATTTATATGATCTGTTTCACAATCTATCTATGATCCGTTTCACAATCTATCTATGATATGTTTCATAATTTGCCTTTGATTTGCACCATATTTATCCATATTTATGTCATATGATCACCATCAAGTCAACTCCAAAATATGGCATAATCACCTTCTACCTTAGCCTCATCCAAGAAAGAAATTGCAAGAAAAAATCCCTTCCTCTTCACAAGGTGTGCCTCCTCCTCCTTAGATAACCTTAGAAAACCTTCAAAATAATCTTCAATAATCCTTCAATAACATATTCAATAACCTAGAACATCCTCAATAAATCCCAAGAAATCATCTTCAATAAACCCTTGAAAATCCTCAAGAGTTAAATGTTCATTTTCTCCTTGTAATTGTGCACCCTTTTTAGAGATACATAAGTAAATGAATGAATGAACAAATGAGGAGTATGTCCTTCTATTTATACTATTCTTAAATCACTTTCTGGGCCGACCTAACATTATTCGATATCTTGGTAGGGCCAACCTAAAATTATGGCTAGGATGACTTTACAAATCCTTACATATCTCCTAATTCCTATGGATTTAAAGTGAGTTCCATATACCTTTGGAAAGGTCTTAGAATAATCTTTTCAACCATGTAACTTATCTTTCCATTTGATATAGTTATTCATAGCAAAAATTACTTCAAATATAGGGTATCCAAATTGAGCATAACAAATAAAATAAAATAAAAATATTTCCAACAATCTCTATCTTGCAAGCTTTATCTTGGACATCTATAGTCTCCCCTTATATTTGACATCAATGACAACAATATTTCCATCAATCTCCCCCTTTTTCATTGAAGAAAACCTTTGGACAATTCTATAACAAACTTGTAGATACTCCCACTATTTGCAACTCCTCTTTTGCTTACAATTTCCCCCCTTTGACATCAATGGATAAGGGATTATCTCCCTGAGCTTGTGATTTTCTTCAATATTTTCCCTTCATTGAGTATATATACATTGTTTGAGGTTCATTTTGTTGTTTCCACCAATATTCCTAAGATTTATTTTCTTGTCTCATGCTTTTGGGAGTTGAAGGTGAGAGTGTGTCCTTGATCACACATTTGACTGACACTAAGAAGATTATGCTTCAAGTCCTAAATAAGAAATACATTCTCTTGTTTAGTTTTCTCATCTCCAAGGCTAACTATACCCTTTCCAACTATATTTACAGAGCCATTATCTCCAAAAGTACCACTACCTCCTTTTTCTTCTTTCAAGGTGAGAAACTTTGATTGATTCCCTATCATGTGTCTTGAACATCCATTGTCGATATTCCATTGGTTCCCTTTATTTTGAGCATAGAGTACAATTCCACATCCCCCCTTTTTATGTTCTTCTTTGCAACTTATATCTTCTAGATATTCTTTCTTTTGCTTCCTTTTCTAAACATTTGAGCATTATTCTTTATGTTTGGCAATATAATCTTCTTCATGTTTTTCTTCGGAGCTCCTATAATTTAGTTTATATAGTAATGAGCTATGTGCCCATAGTTATTGCACTTATAACACTCAATATCAAGTAAAGGAGAAAATGGGTTGTTGTTTTTATCAACAAATCCTTGAGCACTTCTGGAACCGTTTCTCACATAATCATCTTTCGAGGTATTATAAGAGTCTCTAATTCTATTTCTCATGTGATCACTCTTACATATTATCTAGAATAGTATTGCTTTATGACCAAAAATACTACAAGAGAAATAATAACCAAATAAGACTTTTTGATTCCTAGGTGTGAAAGATCATCTTGGATGAATTTCTCTTTTGAACTCCTAAAGTTGTTGTTGGTCATCATTTTCATTCTTGTTGCTAGAGACTTTGAGAACATTAGCATAGATTTTAGGATTTTCTTCATTTTTCTTGCTTGCATCTCATAGGGTTTATGATTTGTATCATAGCCAAGAACTGTTTTGATGAATGATGACCTTTGATAACTAAGAATTTCATTGGAAGTTATAGTGCTCTTCAAGATTCTATATAATTAAGCATTTGAATTATCCAACTCCTTTCTTAATGAAACAACTTCATCTTTTAGCATCTCACAAATTTCTTCCTTCTCCTTGAGTTTACTTCTCACTACTTCTTCTATCCTTTTTGCATATTCTAGTTGAATCTTCAGGTTGTCAACTGTCTTATAAATTTCATGATCCTTCCTTTCATATTTCTACAGTTTCTCCTTTTTCTTTACATTCTCTTTCCTCGGTCTGTTAGTTCCTTCGAAGGAACTAAGGAATTTTTCTTCAAAGTCCATATCATTGTCTTATCCTGAATCTGACTTTTTATCCATGTTCATGAAGAGAGTGTTTTCTTCTACTTCTTCTTTTGAATATGATTATATTCTTTCTCTTTATGATTATATTCATTTTCTTCTTTAGAAAGTATTGTATCCATGGACACAAAGGGATTTTTTTCTTTAGAAATATATTTTAGTTTTTCCTTCAAAGATATTTTATTCTTTCTAAGTCTCTTCATTTCATTCAATGCACAAACTTAGTTATTATTCAAGGTTTAATTCCCCATCCGTCTCTAAATTCTCTTCATTTTTAGAATTTCCAGTTTCATTGTCAATGACATCATTCTATGTATCTATGTCCATAAAGAGAACTTCCATTTTATCACTATCACTCTCATAAGATGAGATACTATCTTCCTTAGAGTAGAGACTTTTTTTTTCTTCTAGAAGTATTTATTCCTTTGAGGTTTAACTCTTCTCCTTTCTTTGAAGCTATTGTTTTCTTCATCACTGCTATATTTTTCTTCATTATAAGGGCATTTAGAATCAAAGTGCCCTACTTTACCATAGTTAAAACATTTGAAATGAATCGTACCTTTGTATTTTCCAGATCCTTCCTTGAGATTCCTTACAACGTTGGATTCTTCTAGTTCCTTTCTTGATATTCCTCACGAAGTTGGATTATAAATGTCCTGCTTTGCCATAGTTAAAACATTTGAAAGGAATCTTACCTTTGTATTTTCCAGTTCCTTTCTTGAGATTCCTTCCAAAGTTGGATTCTTTTATATTAGAGTCATCAATTGAGATATCACCTAATTTTTCCTCACCTTTGATTGTCTTCTTTGAAGCTTTGAAGGATGATTCCCTACTTGATGGTTTCACTTTTTCTATACGCACTTCATATGATGTTAGAATCCCATGAAACTTATCCATTGCTAGTTTGTCCAGGTCCTTCAATTTCTCTAGGGTAGAGACCTTAGAATTAAATATCAAGGAAAGTGATCTCAACACCTTTTGTACAATGATACACTCTTCAATATGTTCACCCAATGCTATGATAGCATTGGAAAATTCATATACTCTAATAAAATAAGCTACAATGTTTTCTTCTTCTTTCAACTTCAAGATTTCAAAATTTCCTTAGTGTTTGAAGTTTAGCCTATTTGACTTTGTCATCTTCCTCATAAATATTTCAAATTTTATCCAATATCTCTTTTTCTTAGCTGCAGAACATTGCTTTGGCAAGCTCAATTTTTTATAAACCACTTGAAATAGTGCTCATAACTTTTTCATTGTGATTATATGGCTTCTTCCCATTAGCATAAATTGGTAGATTATATTTAAGAGAAGTATAACCAAAAACAACAAAGTCTAGTCAATTACTTTGAATAGAATCCAAGAGTGGAGATTCTCTTAAGAATGAAGGGTTTGTACTGAATCACCATGGGAAATGAAGTAGAACTAATGTCTCTTGTTGAAAAATCCAAGTATCTTAACTAAATGGATGAAGCACATGGGATGCTATGTTATTATGTGTCTTTTGACTTGCTTTACCATATTCAAGATAAGAATACCCCTAATGAAATATGGACCTACTTGTCAAAACTCTTTGGCACACAAGATGAGATGAGGGGTCATGTTTTGGCGGTAGAGTTAATGAATCTAAGACCAAGTGGGTTCAACTCCATACAAGAATTATTGACAAAATTTAGATCTGTCCTCTTGCATCTCAATATGTGCAACATCAATAAAGAATAGGATGAAATGGTACTCTCCACCCTCTTTACATCGGGTCATAAATTTAAAACTTTTGTTTCTTCATTTCACTCTACTATATTAGCAATTGGAGCATCTTCATCATGCCTTATCTAGATGTATTTTCTCCCTCTCATATTCAAGAACAGGATAATATTTCTTAGATTATCCTATGAAGGTCCTCAAATGCTCATGCACTTGTAGCAAATGAGGAAAAGAAGAAAGCCACTAAGAAGAAGTTGTTGGGCACTCTATATACCTATTAATTTCTTAACAAGCAGAGTGTTCAATATTTAATTGTCAATCCAGGAAAGTTTGTTTATTTCTAGGAAATTAGCAAAGTATATGCATAAACATTTTCAGTAGTTGACAAGTAAAATTCAAATCACTCAATTCTAATCATCGCTCAACCAACTTAGCTTCCTGTAAGAAATCAAAGTAAGATTATCCATCTAGAAATTAAAAATAAATTCTATTTCTTATCATACCAATATTAAGGTTTATGATCTAAAGATAAATCCACCTAGAATTACTTTTGCAGAAAATGGAAGTCTAAATTATCAAATCAAAAGGATCTCTAATCATTAATCAAGCCGCAAATTCATCAAAGAAAATGACCTATCTAATTAGGAAAACACTAGAAATATAAATAACACACAACACATGAGCTGAGTGAGTCTATAACAACTATTAATACACTTCTGCATAAAGGAACATATTAACTACACAGTTGACTGTCACACCACACCACATACAACAAGTCAAAGGAAAACCAGATAATGCAATCGCTGAATGAATGTAGTTTCAGCTAACTATGTAAATGTATCAAATTGAAATTCCACACTAGATAGAAATAAAATAAACTAAAACATCTAAACTACCAGCAACTCTGTTAGAAGGCGGGCCTTGGGCTTCGAACATAGATGTTGTTGAAATCTCACGAAGTCTACAACAGGGAAATTCTGAGAATTGCCACTCCTTTATTAATTTGATAAAGTTGCAGTTACAGCTACCGTCACTCTGCTATATCTCTTACAAATTGAGAATCCCTTCCTCTCCATATCTTCATGAACTTATACAAGAGTGAAGTTGTTTAGTTACATAAATTTAGGGCATCCATGAAGATCTTTTATCTTCGGGATGTCGAATTAAATCGTGACAGTTACAACCATTAATTATTTGCAAAAGATAATTAGCTCAAGAATAAACAGACTTTACTTCAACATGTTTCATCAACTCACATGCTCAGTTGAATGCAAAAGATTCTCTAGGAGTATGATAAGTTGTTGCAGTTGAGCCACCTGGTAATTATGAACCCTTCTTTTAAATCATAGACATATCAACACAACGAAAGGTAAAATCCATGATTGTAAGTAAAACCAAGCATAAAACCAAATAATAAATAATGATTTATACCTGAGATATTCATGCTTGTTTGTATGGAAAAGATAAGGATTCATCTGCAAAATAGGGACAAGAATAGGGAGAATGGATGAAACAGAGTAGGGTAAAAAGGGGTAAATTCAGGGCCCAACATCTCCCCCCATCTATTCGATTGCATGTCCTCATGCAACAATTTGAACTAGTTTGAGTCTGAATCAGACTCAAGAATCCTCCTATGAAAATTTGTGAGGTTAAATGAAGATTCTGGTACCTCCCCTGGTTGCAAAATCCATTACTCGTGATCAAAACACCCCAACAATCTCTTTTAACTTTCTTTGTCATTCTTTAGGTGCCCTTGTAGTTTTTGTCTAGCTACCAAATAAGGGTAAATCTAAACTTCAAACCCAGCCAGCTTGGACCACAAGACTCCATAAATTTGACATAGCCATGCACTCTAGAAAAGGCATATTTGAAATTTTCAAAACAAAACGGACCTTTTTCCCTTAGGGATATAGGGGGAAATTCCCATCTCTGACTACTTCCTTGTAGAGCAATGTCCTGCTGCCAAGATATCACATCAACACAAGTGGATATGATCTTCTATTGAAATACAACCAATTGGTTGAATTTCTCTGGAGACGAAAGATATTTTCTTGTGCCTAGAAATCAGAAGGACATGGGCTATAGGTTCTCCACGAATCCATAGAGTGGAGTTGTCCTCATTTCTCTGAATGGTTTGTGAGGCACTTAACCAACACACATGATTGGTGACAAAAGAGGTAAATGATATTAAATTAATATCCCCAATATATGGAATTGGATTAGTTTGAGTATCCATCAGGCATGCCCTATTATGCAGATATAACTCACATAACAAATTCTTCTCGAAAAATTCACTTTGGGTGAAAGTTTCTAGGAATTGAGAAGGTGTTTCAACCTGCCAAGGCCTTCCTTATTTTAAAGCCTTAATTTTGAACAGAGTCATCTATTCAAATAGGAATACAGGGTAGGACGGGGAGGGGGATCTGCAGCTCAATAATTCATGAGTTAAAAAGTGAGCATATGTTCTTTATCTTTCTCCATATACTCATATTTATTTAACTCTTTTAATTTCTCCTACATCTTTTCCCATCAAATTTTTCGAAAGAAGACCTCCTTGGCCCATTGTTCCCTTAATTCTTGAATGATATTTTTGTGCTCAATAAGGGAAATCATTCCTTCATCAAATTGGCTTGCATGATGCCTCCATTTACTTACTTCCATATTTAAAAATGATACCTCTTTTGTCAATTCTTGATTATTTCTGTTTGTGGATGGATCCTGAAATTATGCAACCTCCATTTGTGTTGCTGCTTCTTGCATCTAAAAATTTAAAACATGGGTTGTTGCTTTCGCAACCTTAGTATGAAAAACTACTTCTTGAGTTTCAGCAGTTTCGGTCTCAATCTGAACTGCTACTTCCTGTGTTTTAGCAATTTCAGTTTGAACTGTTGTTTCAACAAATGTTTTCAGAAACACTGGTTCTTGTGTAACATCGTTTGATTCCTTCAATTCTATCATAGCATCTTCGGCAACCAAATTTAAAGACATTGGTTCTTGTGTATCAATGTCATGTTCTATCTCCATATCGCCAGGATGTTGGATGATCTCGGTATCGCCTGATTGTTGCTCCTGATATGAAAGTGGATTGATGTCATGGGAACTGCTCTCAGAGGGGATCCATTCAATATTTTATGAATATTGAGGCTACAATGCCTCATTCACATGTAATTCTTGTTAAGGAATCTCATCCACCTTCAACCTTGTTTCTTCTATTAGTTCCTCATTCAGTGTCCCATTTATTTCTTGGCCTGAATGTGCCAATCTCTAGGTTGCTATCTCCATTTTATCAACCCTATATCCTGCCAATTTAAATAAAACCCCACATTTAGGACATAAAAACTCTTCTTTTTCCTGGCTGGAAAGTGGATTTTCAAATTGACTATCAGCTTCTACCAAGGTGTCTAGGCCTCATGCTACTTGCTTTTTTCTTGCCTCCTTCCACCTTTCTAGTTCTTCCCTAAGTGCTCGCGCATCTTCCTTCAACAATTCATTTTCATACTGCAAAATTTCTAACTAGGGTTGCATAGGTTCTTGGGTAATAGTGGTCTCTGTAGGTAAATTTCCCACTGGTTCTTGTGTTTCAGTGGGTACCCTAGGTTTTAAAATGGGATTTTTGATCCTCGCCGTTTCTGTTGCCCAAGAATCCCTATTTCTTCTACTTTTGGATGATTCTATTTGTTTTCCAGCACGTTCTTGTGTAACGATGTCAGTGGGTAAAATGGGAATTTCAATGCTCACCACCTTTGTTGTCCAGGAATCCCTAGTTCTTCTTCTCCTGGATGATTCTCCCCATGTTTCAATAGGTTATTGTGTACCAATGGCTTCCAGTGAATTTCCCACTGGTTCTTGTGTTTCAGTGGGTAAACTAGGAATTTCAGTGCTCACCACCTTTGTTGTCCAGGAATCCCTAGTTCTTCTTCTCCTGGATGATTCTCCCCATGTTTCAATAGGTTATTGTGTACCAATGGCTTCCATTGGTGAATTTCCCACTGGTTCTTGTGTTTCAGTGGGTAAACTGGGAATTTCAATGCTTACCACTTATGCTGTCTAGGAATCCCTAGTTCTTCTTCTCTTGGATGATTCTCCTCCAATACTCAATATTTTCCTCTTTATTTGTGGTATGAGAAAGGTAGAGACTTCTCCAATTTCTACTAAGGGTTCCTCCTCCTCAATTACAGTTCCTCTTATCTCTGAGGAAGTTTCGAAATCGTCAACCTGAGGTATTATTTCCCCAATTTCTGCAACTTCTCCTTCTTCTCCTACCACATTCGCAGCTCCATCTTCTGTTGTCACTGCTTTTGTAGCTGTCCCCCATTTTATTTCTCCTACTATTGCTCCCTTAGTTTCTAATGACACAACTTATTATATTGCTCCAACCATTTCCTCCATGGGATTCTCTGTTGTTGTAGCTCCACCTAAATTTTCCTCTTACTCATCTTCACCTTCTTCCAACTCTTCATCCCTCCCCCAGCTAAATCTGAGGAGATCTGTTCGACCTCTCTATCCCCAATGTGTGCTACTGCAGGTGCCTGGTGCACCCTAGCTCCAACAAACTGTTCCCATGTTAAGTTATTTTGTGCCAAAGATATTTGCACCAATAATTTAATCAACCCATGGTTTGTGATAGAAGAGAGTGGGTGTCTGGAGTTCCTAACATAATGCGCCATGTTTTGCAGACTATGCGAAAGATAAAATGGCATATTTATAAGTCTTCCATGGCGTAAGTGATACAATAGGACAAAATCGTAAATGTAAACAAACCTATATCTTCCTTCACATGTAATGTACCTTTTTAGGAAGATAGTGACCTAGTCCCAGGATCTTGGAAATGTCTCCAGTGCCACTCCTCTATCCCTTTGCTACACTTGCTCCCCTGCTGCTAGAAATTCTTTGACTTCTCTCAAATTGTGCCTCTTCTGGAAGAACCAACGGTCCCCAATCCAAGGAAGTCCTGCTACAACCCATTCTGATGCATCTATCCTCAACCCTATGATCTCCAAGTATTCTCCATTCAAGTTCACAACGAAGTGGAGTGTTGTTTCCTCATGGAAACCATTCAATATTTGGAAATAACCAATCCATCCAACTTCACAAAAAATGGCAAAGACCTCTGTGTTTACATACAAAGCGTCTAGATTGCTAGGTTCATACCTGACTGGAGGACCCATAGTGTGTTTCCTTAATTGGTTGTGATAGGCGGGGGTAGTAGCTAACATAATCAGTCATTTGAGTTGCAACAATTGAACACATTAACCTGATAGCAAAGGTTCGTATGAGTGTTTTGAAGTTTTGGAAAACTTAGAANGGTGTAGTAGCTAACATAATCAGTCATTTGAGTTGCAACAATTGAACACATTAACCTGATAGCAAAGGTTCGTATGAGTGTTTTGAAGTTTTGGAAAACTTAGAAACAAGATGTCTTATAGATTCGGAGATTGGACGATGGTTGTTTGGAAATGCAGGAGGGATTCTTTAAAAAAGAAAATTAACTAATTATGGAGGACTGTCAGGGATTGAAAAGGTATAATCATTACTACTATATCATTTCACACTTTATTAAACTTGCAATCAGAATGTATACCTGATCATCATCACCTGAGCCGTTAATTCCACGATATGATTAAACTTTCGATGCCAAATAATCACGAGGGATATAATTTCGCATGCGCAATTCAAAATAAATATGTCGTTAAGCATTAATCAGGCAGAGCACGCTCGTAACAACATTGATTTCCTGAACACGTGGAGGGAGTGTAAAAGATCTAATCATGAAACAATAAGATTTAGTTGGAAATCTTCCCCAGATGTGGTGAAATTTCCGTGAGATTTTTCAGCAACAATACTGGCAGAGTTACAACAAAAGTTGGTGAAAAAATGACATAGTTGTAGTGCGAAATAACCAACTTTGATGGAAAAGTAGCGGAGTTGTAGCAGACAATGGTCAAATTTAGCAAGAAAAATAACAGAGTTGCAACAAGATTTGGCCAAAAATATCAGAAAAATTAACAGAGTTGTAGCTGGTCTTGGTCAAAAATAGCAGAAACATTAGCAAAGTTGCAGCGAGATTTGGCCAAAAATAGTAGAGTTGCAACGGATAAAAATTAAGCACTTGAAAGAATTTTCACTAAAAAAATTCTTTGATAGAGCTTAATAAAAATATGAGAAATGATAAATTTCTCATGAAAGGTATGCAATCTTGTTCACTTGTTCTTCCAAGGAGTCATATCAATGAAGAAGGATCGTCCATGATTCTGCAATTCCTTGGCACGTCGTAGTTGCTTCTTCTGCATGAACCTTCTCGAAAATTCCTGTTCACAATTCTCAAAAACACACCCGATCATAGCTTTAAAAAAAAGAAAAATGAATATAAAAAATTAAACAATTTTATTAATATAAAATTTTTTGTGTGGAAATTGCAGCAGATTTAAAAAAATTTAGACACATGGGAAAAACCCTGCTCTTGTACCAATTTATAGTCTGAATCAGCTGCAACCTGTGAGATAAATGCATCATTCGAGATAGGTTTATGATAAAGCTATAATTGATGACCATTTGCAAACAGAGGTGTCTGATTTTCATCAATAGTGGTCAAAGGAATGGTCCCATTGTCAAATACCTTATCTATTATGTAAGGTTCTAGCCATCTCGTGCATAGCTTTCCTTTAAAATCCCTTTTAAACCATGAATCATACAACAAAGCCCAATCTCCTTCGCAAAATACCTTCTTCTTTATAAATCTAGCATGCCATTTTGAGCGTTGATGTTGAATTAAAGCTGTGTGATATATAGCAGCGGTGTGCTTTTCATCTAGTTCATTCAGTTGATTTAGTCGGTTCTTCTAAGCCTCCGTTAAATCCAAGTTCACATTTGTGGTTGTTCTCAGAGTTTTAATTTCAAACTCAATAGGGAAAACATCACTATTTCTGTACACTAGTTCAGATGGGCAGAAGTCTGTAGTGTTGCACCATGTGGTATGGTAGGCCCATAATGCTTCTTGAAGCCTTTCAGCCCAATCCTTGCGATGACTCTTCACTATTTTTGTAAGGATTGAATCGATCACCTTGTTCGTGCTTTCCACCTATCCATTGGCCTGTGGATGATATGGGGAGGTTACTCGATGTTGAATACTATACTTCTGGAACAATGCCTCCATCTTTTAGGACACACACTATGGTCCTCTGTCTGTCACAATTTCCTTGGTTACTCCAAAGTAGATGAATATCTCTGCATATAAAAAATCTATTACAGCTTGATCATTGGCCTTTACCAAAGCCAAAAATTCCACCCACTTGGTCATATAATCAATGCAAACCAGAATGTAAATTTTTTTTCTTGATGGAGGGTTGATAGTCCCTACAAAATCCAGAGCCCATCTATCAAAGGGTTAAACCACCAACTGTGGTTGAAGTGGCATTTCATCTAATCTGTTTGGTCGGCCCATTCTCTGGAAGTTGTCACAGTCCTGAACATACTTTCTCGCATCCTAAAATATAGTTGGCCAAAAATAGCCCATCCTTAATGATTTATGGCCAGTCCTTTTATCAGCAAAATGCCCCCCACAGGGCTCATCATGACAGGCCTTCAAAATGATGTGGATCTCGTCCTCTCTCACACACCACCCAATTTCCAAATCATGTCCTATGTAGAAGAGGTGGCCTTCGTGTTAGTTTTTCATCACATTAAGCTAGCATTATGATCTTAGGATCTTTTCACTGAGAGAATAACAAGCACATCAATAAAACATAAGCAAATCACAAGAGACAAGAGACACAAAGAGTTTTCCTCAGGGAAACCATAAAGGAGAAAACCCCACAACTTCCTTAGAGATAAAATCAGCACCAAAACAGTAAGAGATCTCCCAACAGCAGTGGCCTTCTAGTCCCAGTATATTTCCTCCTCCACAAGTGCGCCTCACTTAAGAGAGTGAATGATGTGTGTGTTAAATAGAGAGTCTCACTCTCTATTTATATTCTTTCGTTCACTTGAATTGCATTTTCACACATAGGCTCAACCTAATAATTACTACTCGAGCCTACACCTTAATTAGTGTATAATAACTCAAGTGACCCGAAACTGTGGGGACTTACCTAATGACTTGATATGACTTGATTACATTATTAATCCTCCCGATCGGAACATCGGGGCATGACCACATGACTCAAATACATAATAGAAACATCCTGGAATAAACATCGGGTTACAATACATAAAATACATAGAATACTACATTCCGAAGTTACATATACATCAACACTCCCTCTTAACTAGGAAGGTATTCTTTCGACACAATTTTCAACACTGGTCTTCTTCTCTATATCAGCTGGATCATCTCGTCTTCAAGTCATCTTCATCTTCAAGTCATCTTTGTCTTCAAGTCATCTTCGGATCTGGATCATCTCTCGATCTGGATCATCATCACTAGATCTGGATCATCTC
>LPNX010549269.1:297004-356782 GCA_001517045.1 Pseudotsuga menziesii
CAACCCGTATTCCTTTTGCATCAATGCTGAAATGGAGAGAAGGTTCTTCTTGAGTCCTGAAACAAACAATACTTCTTTCATTGTTAGAGACTTACCAGGGTCTAGCTTGTATGAATATTCCCCACTACCTTTTATTGGATATTGGTAGTCATCTCCTAGTTTCACCTTGTGAGGTGATTCATGTTCCAACAGTCTTACAAAGGATTCCTTGAATCCGTCATAAGTTTGGAAGCCCCACTGTCTATAAGCCACTCATCACTTCCATGATATATGTTACCTATGAGAGCTGATATCAGAACATATTCATCCTTGCTTGAAGAATCTTCACTTTCATATCTGGATCTCTTTCTGGATGGTTCATCATCCTTTGCAGCATGAGCATGATGTCTTCTTTGGCCTTGACAAAGTTCTTCTTCTGAAAGGCTTCTAACCTCGTCTCCCTCTGAAACTGGAACCTCTATACTCATGTAGGTGTCCAATCCATTTTCTTCAGAGAGATCATATACTTCCAGGATTGGAAGTTGTCAAATTACGCAAGCTTGCCACTAAGCTGATGTGATATATCATATTGAAATGAGAACCTCAAATGGAAATAGCAAAGGATTAGATCTTACCGATTTGAGGTGTCCGTCCTTGTCCGGGAGTTCGTTGATCTAGGGTTTGTCACAGAAACCCTAATTTTCAAAACTTGGAATCTTTTATATCTAATTGGATAAACATATATATCTCTTCAAATGGACCTGTCCAATGTACTCCTTTTCTGAAAACATTGGAGGGAAGCTCCCGGAACAGAAAGCCCTAATTTTCCAATTTCTTCTGCAGAAATGCCTGTTACTGTTTCTGTGATATCTCCGAAATTACTGATCCTCTATGTCTGAAATTTCTCACTGAGGTAACCTCGTATGTCCTTGATCCAACACCGCAAGTTTCATCAGAATTTGTTTCACCATTTGGGATTTATGATCTTTTTCCCAAGGTGTCCTGTTACAGGGCTGTTTCGAACAGCGAAGTTGTACGACATGCCACGTGTCATTGGTTCATCTTCTGAGTATGATATTTGTACCACCGAAATTACAGTCCCTGCCCTTTCTGGAACATCTTCAGCAATTCCATTTGGACCTCTGTAGCTCACGATATTGCAGATCTCCCCAGATGTCCTATTCAGGAATGAATTCTGGAAGAGGCTGGAACCCTAACTTGGAGAGATCATATCTCCTGGAGTACAGTGAATTTGAGTCTGATTTTTGGACACAGGATTCATCAGGATTTTATATTCGGACCCTACAATTTTCAGCTTCTGATACTTCTCCAATCTCTGAATATAGCGACTATACCAAAACTTAGCAGTTTTAGTATTTAGGGTTTCTCCTAGCTCAGGGTCAAACTAGGGTTTGAGTTTCCTAGAGTTTTACCCAACCAAATTTCTTGATCCAGGTATCTAAACTTCGGTTTTGATGAGGATAATAACCCTATGCTGGTCTCACTCAAAAATTCATCTTCTGTAGAAATCCCTAATTTCCGCATCGAAGACTGAAAATGCTCAGAATCAAATTCCGCTTCGAGAGAAAGATGCGCCCTAAGGAGGAGAGTTGTTCCACCTTACTTTTGCTGAAAATATGTGGAGGAAGATCCACAAACTAGGAATCCCTAGTTCCTGTAGCTGCACAATGTCTTCTTCTCAGGTTATCTCTGATACCATGTTAGTTTTTCATCACATTAAGTTAGCATTATGATCTTAGGATCTTTTCACTGAGAGAATAACAAGCACAGCAATAAAACATAAGAAAATCACAAGAGACAAGAGACACAAAGAGTTTTCCTCTGGGAAACCATAAAGGAGAAAACCCCACAACTTCCTTAGAGATAAAATCAGCACCAAAACAGTAAGAGATCTCCCAACAGCAGTGGCCTTCTAGTCCCAGTATATTTCCTCCTCCACAAGTGCGCCTCACTTAAGAGAGTGAATGATGTGTGTGTTAAATACAGAGTCTCACTCTCTATTTATATTATTTCGTTCACTTGAATTGCATTTTCACACGTAGGCTCAACCTAATAATTACTACTCGAGCCTACAACTTAATTAGTGTATAATAACTCAAGTGCCCCGAAACTGTGGGGACTTACCTAATGACTTGATATGACTTGATTACATTATTAATCCTCCCGATCGGAACATCGGGGCATGACCACATGACTCAAATACATAATAGAAACATCTCGGAATAAACATCGGGTTACAATACATAAGATACATAGAAGAATACATTCCAAAGTTACATATACATCAACACTTCGATCTAGAAACACCTCACACTTTGTTGTATGATCCTTCTCTTTTCTCGTTTGGATAAGTGCGATGGAAATCTACCTGCAAACAATTAATTAGAAATGTCAGCATACCATGGGGAAAAGGTTGGGACTACAAATAAATGTTCATCAAGAAAGGAATCTCAATTGGTGTATCATCATCGTTATTAGTCAGTCAAGAAAGGAAATATGCAACCACATTCTCCTTCCCTAGTTTATTAACAATAGTTATGTCAAATTCCTGGAGTAATAGCAACCACCTAGTCACTCTAGCATTAGTAATGGGTTTATTCATCAAATATCTAATAGATGAGTGGTCAGTATGTACAAAGGTAGAATATCTAGTAATATAATGCCTAAATTTATTAATGGCATAAACGATGGCAAGGAATTATTTTTTTGTTACTTTGTAGTTCAGTTCAGCAGGAGCCAGATTCTTACAAACATAATAGATAGCGTACCGGTTGTGACCTTCATGTTGTCCCAGAACTGCTCCAATGGATGTATATGAAGCATCAGAAGAGATATGAAAAGCCATGGCCCAATTATCCCCCCTAAAGATGGGTGTTGTAGACAACCTTTTCTTTAGTTCTAAAAATGTTTCCTAGCATGCATCTATCCACACAAATTGTGCATCTTTCATTAGTAAAGTAAATAAAGGAGATGCCAATTTGAAAAAAAAATCTATGAATCTCCTATAATAACCAACATGAACAAGAAAAATTCTTACCTCTTTCTGTTACCCACGGGTAGGAATATTTGAAACTACCTTTATTTTGGTTGGATCTACCTGAGTTCCTACAGCGGAGATAAAATGTCCCAGGACTACACCTTCACTCATCATCATGTGGCACTTTTCGGTGCTCATGGATAGGTGTGTCTTTTCACAACGTTTCAGAATTTTGTCCAAGTTTTCCAGTGCTTCATCAAAACTATCGCCATAAGGAGTGAAATCATCTATAAATACTTCCATGCAATCGTTCACCATTTCAAAGAAAATCCCAATTACAACCCACTGAAATGTAATCGATGCATTGCACAACCCAAAAGGAAGCACCCTGTATGCAAAGGTTCCCAAAGGACAGGTGAAGGTGGTTTTATCTTGGTCTTCAGGGGCAATCTTGATTTGGTTATATCCACTAAAACCATCCAGGAAAGAAAATAACCGTTTTCCAGATAGAGTGTCTAGAACCTGATCGATGAAAGGAAAAGGGAAGTGGTCCTTATGTGTTTCTTTGTTAAGTTCTCTATAATCTAAATACACTCACCATTTCCCATTCTTTTTAGGTATGATCATTAATGGGGAGACCCACTCGCTATCTGAAATGGAGTAAATAAAACCTGCCTCTAAATTTTTTTGGATTTCCTCCTTCATGATATCTCTCAAGTTCGGGTTCATCCGGCTCTGAGGTTGGTGTACAGGATTTGAAGCATTCTTAATATAAATATGGTGTGTACACAGTGCTGAGGGAATTCCCATCATGTCTGTGTATTCCCATACAAAATCCCCCTTATGTTTTTTCAGCAGCGTAACGAGACATTCCAACTCATTGGCTTTGAGATTAGGGTTGATATTCAATGTTTTCCCTGAGTCGAATTCTACTGGAACACCCTTGGAATTATAAATTACTGGAAATAATTCAGTGTTACCGACTAAGGCTTCTTCTTTAATTTCTTCATGTTCTCGTTCTTTTAGTGTGCTATCCAGGATCTGATATGCTCGTTTAGTGACAAACGTAGGCTCGCTAATGAAATTACAGATGGTGTCATCTTCAGTTTTTGTTTTAAAGGTCAAGGATCTCCCAATTGTTAATAAAGGACACATATCTCCATCTTCCTATAAATCTATCCACAATGGAATTTCATTGTTTAGGATCGGTCTAGCTGGAGGATATAAAGTCGGGTTTTTAATGGCACTTCCATCATAAATTGTCATGGACCATGATCTACAGTTGATGTATGCATCTGTTGTAGCCAGCCATGGTCTTCCCAATATCAATGGGTGGCCCCAAAAATGTGACTTAGGCTGTAAAACAACAAAGTATGTAGGGTACTCCCATGAATCAACGGATATTACCAGGTCATCCACAATTCCTTCTGGTTTGATAGTGGATTTGTCAGCCATTTCTAGTATGATTGGGGCAAGCCTGAGATTAGTGAGTCCTAGTTTTTTTAAGGTCTCAATGATCATAACGTTTATTGAAGTGCCTAAGACGACCAAAACATTAGAGATTTGGATCTTCCCAATACATACTGTGGCAGTGGGGTTACCTCGGTCAGCGTATTTGGCCAATAGGACTTTTCCCATCATTAGTTCAGATAACTTCCCCACCACATGCATTGTAGGGGGATCTTAAGGTTTCCTTCGTGGTTTTTTTAAAACCAGGTCTCTAATATTTTTTTCATAAATAGGTACGTCGTGTAGGGCTTGTAATAGTGGAATTCTTACATAAATATTTTTCAACTCTCCTAGGAAATTGAAACTAGGTTGTTCCACAACCTTTTGCAAGGTTAATCGTTTAAGATATGATGGTTCTATCGAAGAAAGTGTAAGTTGTGTTTTAGTACGTGTCTCTGCAAGTGTTTCAGCTAATGTTTCATCATGTATCTCAATCGATGTTTCAGCATCCTCAATAATGGGGATCATTGAACTGAATGAATTTCCAAATTGTAGATTCATTCCTTCATCAGCCATAGAGGATGTAAAATCCTCAATGACTATTGTTTCCACCACCCTCCCTGATTGTAAGTGTAAATTGTTGATATATTTGTAAATTCAGAATGTATTCACTTGTATATTTTATATTGTATTTCATTGTACCCCGATGGAGATGTTTGTTCCTTCGATCAGGAGAGTCATTAATATAATAAATTCATTGAGGTTAACCCTCCGTTGTAAGTCGGGGCAATAGTCCCCACAGTTGAGGGGTATTAGGGTTATTAGAATCTCCTAGAGAATTCGACCATGTAGAGTAAATGTCAAGTGGAAAACAAGTATAAATAGAGAGTGAGACTCTCTATTTGAAAGACACACTCACTCAACTGTAGCGCATGAGTGAGAGAAGAGGAGCTCGCACAAGTGAGAGAGAGAGAACAGTTGTCGGAGATCATATTTGTGTTTTTGGGTTTTACTTTTGCTATTGGTGGACATTCTATCTCTGAGGAAGTTGCGGGGTTTTCTCCTTTATGGTTTCCTCGAGGAAAAATCTTTGTGTCTCTTGTCTCTTGTGATTATTGCTGTGCATGTTATTCTCTCATATAAGATCCTAGATCATCTTGATTAAATGATAAAAATCTAACATGGTTATCAGAGCTAACCTTAGAAGAAGACACTGTGCAGCTACAGAATCTAGGGATTCTTATTTTTTGGGTCTCCCTCCATAGATCATCAACAAAAATAGGCTAGGTTAACTCTCCATTGAAGGGTGCATCTTTCTGTCGAAGCAAAATTTGATTCCAGGCATTTTCAGTTTTTGACCTGTCACTACTGTGGGAATTTAGGGCTTTTTACAGAAGAGGATTTTTTGAGTGAGCCCGGAATAGGATTTTTCTCCTCCTAAAAATCGAAATTTAGAGACCAAGATCGAAATTTTTGGTTGGGTAAAACTCCGGGAAAGTCAAACCCTAATTTGACCTCAGACCATAAAACCCTAAAAGACTAAAACTAGTCATTTTGGTGCATTCGCTATATCTCAAGATTGGAGAAGGATACGAAGCCAAAAAATTTACAGGCCGAATACAGGTTCCTTATGTACACTCTGTAAAAGTTTCAGCCTCATATTATCTATATTCTGGGAGATATGATTCCTCAAAATCAAGGTTCCAACCTCTCCCACGATTCATCCCTAAACAGGGGACCTTGGGAGAAGCTCTATCTTGGGTTACGAAGGTCCAAATGAAATTTTGCAATATTTTGAGATAGGACACGTACTTTACTATCTATGGTAAAAGTTTCAGACCCTGAAGGTGAAACAGTGACATGTGCCAGTCAGTACAAGTTCACTATGCTGAACAGTCCTAAAATAAGTCACCTTGGAAAAACTCTCATAAGTCCCAATTGGTGAAACCAATTCTGCTCAAACCTATGGTGTTGGAAAGAGGACAGATGAGGATACCTCAGTACAAAGTTTCAATCATAGAGGAGCAGTAATTTTGGAGATACCGCAGAAACAATATCATGAAATTCCATAGAAGAAATTGAAGAAAACTAGGGCATCAGATATTTTGCAGTTCTGATCACAATTTTGGGAAAATGAGTATGCTTCTTAGCTCGCCTTCAGGAGGCACATCTTTCTATCCAATCAGATTTGAAAGATTCTAAGTTTTGAAAATTAGGGTTTCTCTAACAAACCCTATATCATCGAGCTCTGAAACCAGGACGGACACCTCAAATCGGTAAGATCTAATCCTTTGCTATTTACATTTGAGGTTCTCATTTCAAAATGACTAATCACACCAGCTTGATGACAATCTTGGTGGAAAGTATAGGAACTCCGTGATCCTTGAATAAATTGACCTAGATCAATATTTCAATAAGGAATTTCTAAGAGCCAGAGGGAGATGAGGCTAAGGCTAGAGCCAAGAGAATCATTGCAGATTATATTAAAGATCATCTCAGCCATCATATGTCATCCTTGAAGACACCAAAAGGAAACGTTCGATGTTATGCCGGAGCAATCGAAGCAGAATAAGATACTATTATAACCACCTTGAATGGCCTCCCAGGATCATGGGATTCATTCATTGGAGGAATGTGTGACAGAAGGAAGTGGTTACTTTCAGTAGACTCTGGGAAGAGTGCACACAAGAAGAAGCTTGACTCATAATAAGAGAAGAGAAGATGGGAGCAACTAAAGATCAATCTCTCATGGTTCAAAGAAGATCCCTCAAGCGATGAGGAATAGGAAGGACCCAATTCTTGAAGAACCTATTATCCATCTTAGCATTTGGATAAGAAATGATGATGTTATGAATGAAGAAGATGATGAATATGAAAGAAGGAGTCTACCCACGAAACAAATAAAGATAAGTGTTTAATTGTTATTTCATGATATTGTTTGGTTGTGCATTTGTTTATATTCAGTTGATTTGTTATGCATGATAGAATGTTTGCATTAATGATAGTATACTACTAATATGCATGCGATGGGTAAGTAGCGCATGGTGCTATACAACTCTCCATTGCTACTTATCTAGAATGAAACCTCTTTGCTGACATATTGGATTAGTGCACAATCTCAATGACGTCATGGTAGAGATGGAAGGCATCTAGAATTTTTTCGTGAGATATGGATGAACGTTGTATTGGATAAAATTGTTGTATGATTATATCTTTATGCATAAGAATTTGCCATTATAAATATGCATTATGAAATGTTTCTAACCATACAACTGGTGCATTTGACTTGTAGGAATGATCGCGTACAATCTCCTACAAGAAAAGAAGGATGAGACTTGTTCCAAAGAACAAGTGACGACAGTTCAAGATTCACTCTAATAATCCAAAATGAAGAATGATGACTAGAATGCGATGTCGAATACCTAAAGGGAATTTCGTAGTATCTTCCATATGGATCTACAAGATCCAACATGCAGTAGACGACAACATCGTGGGATACAAGGCAAGATTCGTAGCATGAGGCTTCTCACAGAAAGAAGGAATATACTATGAAGAGACATTTGTAGCCACTGGAAGTCGAGACACATGACAAGCAGACTCATGTGTCCAAATTAAAGAAGTCCTTGTACGAGCTCAGAAGACACCCATGGGATAACACATAAATGAGGAGCTCGAATATCACCTAGAGTGATGAATATCTTAACCTTTGCTACAAGGTTGAAGATGAAAGCCTATAGAGGATGACAAGCTCATAGATGGGTGTGAGAAGAACATTTGAAAAGGTTCAAGATAGAGGATATTGTTATCAAGTGATCCTAGATGGATACATAGAATATTAATAGCATAGGAAGCTACTTGTCACTCTAGTACAAAATGTTTCAATAAATAGAGTACGAAAGGAAGAGGGAGAATGATCCTCTACTTCAGAGGGAGTGACTGCAGAAGATCCGTACGATAGGTTGGATAGATTACTGATGGATCTATTCTTTACTGAGAGTAAAGAATATTCCAACATTTTCTTCAAGGTTGAAGGTGGAAGACCAGTAATGCTCCTGTTATATATCGATGACTTGTTCCTGACAGAAAAAGTGGAACTCATTAAAGTTGCAAGAAGGAGACTTGCTGTCGAGTTTGAGATAAAGGACTTGGGTATGGTACTTTTTTGACATGGAGGTGTGGCAAAGTGCGAATGGAATCTCCCTTGGACAAGGGAAGTATGCAGTGGAGATCCTGAAGAGGTTCGGGATGATGGACTGTAAGGACATGGCCACACCTATGGCATCGAACTTGAAGCTAATGAGTGATGCTTCATCAGAGTCGGTTGATTCCATGATGTATCGTCATATGATTGGGTCATTAATGTACCTAACGAATATGAGAGAAAATATTTGCTTAGCTTTGAACACATTGAGCTAGTTCTTAACAGATCCGAGACATGTTCACCTGATTGCTGCAAAGCATATTTAGAGGTACCTGAAGGGTACAATTGACTATGGGCTCAAATATGAAGTGAATCAGAATATTAACTTGGAGGATTATGTGGATTCTAATTGGTTAGGCAGTGCCATTGATAGGAAGAGCACTTCAAGGTGTTGCTTCAGTAAGGGATTAGGTGTGATCTCTTGATTTAGCAGGAAGTAGTCCTGTGTGGCATTGAGTACAACCGAGACAAAATATGTTGCCACTTGCTTGGCTACTTGGGAGAGAGGAGTAGTGAAGCTCCAGTTTGTAATCCAGATCGAGATCTCTCGAAAGAGGGAGTTCTAGCATTGTCGATGAGACAGGTTGTATGAGCATAAAATCCTGGCGAAGCTCGTAGGTTGCTCAGAAGTAAACAGTCTTGTAGGCTGTCCTAGGATGTAATATGTCCTAGAAAAGCTCAAAGGTTATCCTTGAACGTAATCAGCCCTAATGTGATTCTATGCTAGAAATGGCCAGAGTGAAGTTTGAGTACTTCAGAAGAGAAGCTTATTGTTCTCCAGATTGAGGTTCCTTCCAAGGGGAAGTGATGAGTCCGTGAGACTTTCTGACATGGTGGCAGGATTGGTTCCTCCCATGGTCAAATGTAAGTGTTGTACCTTTCTGACATGGTGGCAGGATTGGTTCCTCCCATGGTCAGATGTAAGTGTTGTGCCTTTCTGACATGGTGGCAGGATTGGTTCCTCCCATGGTCAGATGTAAGTGTTGTGCCTTTCTGACATGGTGGCAGGATTGGTTCCTCCCATGGTCAGATGTAAGTGTTGTTCCTTTCTGACATGGAGAGAGGATTGGTTCCTCCCATGGTCAGGTATAAGTGTTGTGCTTTTCTGACATGGCGAGAGGACTGGTTCCTCCCATGGTCATATGTAAGTGTTGTGCCTTTATGAGATGGTGAGAGGATTGGTTCCTCCCATGGTTAGATGTAAGTGTTGTGTCTTTCTGACATGGAGAGAGGATTGGTTCCTCCCATGGTCAGATGTAAGCGTTGTGCATTTATGACATGGTGAGAGCATTGGTTCCTCCCATGGTCAGATTTAAGTGTTGAATATGTGAAGACCTACGTGGAGGCTAGGCCTACATCCAGCAAGGTTGGCTCTGTAGAACTTCCTATGATGAGTAGAATTGAGAGATAACACCATTTTCCTGGGATAACAGAAGTAGTGTTGATGATGATCCAACTTCAATGATGATCCAACTTTGATGATGATCCAATAATGAATACTTGTGCTGATGAACTGTGTCAAGATAATACCTTCCTAGTTAAGAGGGAGTGTTGATGTATTTGTAACTTCGGAATATATTCACTTGTATATTTTATATTGTATTTCATTATACCTCGACGAAGATGTTTGTTTCTCCGATCAGGAGAGTCATTAATATAATAAAGTCATGTAAAATCATTGAGGTTAACCCTCCATTGTAATTTGGGGCAATAGTCCCCATAGTTGAGGGGTATTAGGGTTATTAGGCTCTCCTAGAGAAGTCAGCCCTGTAGAGTAAATTTCAAGTGGAAAATAAGTATAAATAGAGAGTGAGACTCTCTATTTGAAAGACACACTCACTCAACTATAGCGCATGAATGAGAAAAGAGGAGCTCGCACAAGTGAGAGAGAGAACAACCGTCGGAGATCATCTTTGTGTTTTTGGGTTTTACTTTTGCTATTGGTGCTCATTCTATCTCTGAGGAAGTTGCAAGGTTTTCTACTTTATGGTTTCCCCAAGGAAAACTCTTTGTGTCTCTTGTCTCTTGTGATTATTGTTTTGCATGTTATTCTATCAGATTAGATCCTAGATCATATTGATTAAATGATAAAAATCTAACATAAATTATAGCTAGGGAGGGGGGAAATGGAATAAGATGGCATGCTAGAAATTTTGAATTGTTGCACCGCCTTATTGTTAGGATTAGGGTTAGGTTGAGTAGGCAATTGAGGACAGAGTGGTGCATCCATTGATGTAGAATTGTTTGGGATTTGCAGCTGAGGCTGCTGATACTGCGGATGATGGTTGGTTATGGGGAAACTAGTTCTATGGATAAGGACTTCTCCATCCCAGAGAACAAGGAGCTTGTTGGTTTGGATGTGGTTCCCATGAAGTCCAAGGGTTCAGATATTGTACTGCAGTTTGCGAAGGTTGGTGCCACTGTGTGTTAGGATATGAGTATTGTGGAATAAATTGATTATTAACATTATTCTAGGAATTGAAAGGTGCAAGCTCAAAATTCATACTTGGAATCTGAGGTTTCCACGGCTTCTTCTGCGAAATAAAACATGCATGTTCCATGTCTATAATGGATGCTTGAAAGACTGCTTTGGATTTTAGAAGTGAGGGACAATCTTTGGTATCATGCTCCAATTCGCACAGACCACACACCTCCACCTTATTAAGTGGACATTCTTTCAGCGGGTGCTTCTTCCTGCACTTAGGGAAGAACACCCCAAGTAATAGATCTTCAACCACTTGTTTCTGTTTTTCTCTCATGACATCTAGTTGTGAAGAGATGGAACTCATCATGTCAGTTTTAAAATTCTCAAGGAGATTGCCAATCTCTTCCCGAGTAGCTCCTCCGCCAGCTGACTTCTATGCCCATGAGAAAATATCTCAGTCCCTGTGCTAGTTCTGGAAGAACCCCTGGAGTATCATCGACATAAGTCCACAATATGATCAAAATATTCCTTGGAGATGTATCCCTTCCCTAATAGATTAAGCATGCTAGACAGTATTCTATTATTCCATGCAACATAATGATCTTGAGGACATCCCTTCCAATAGTGGTTTGGACTAACCTCTACACATTAAATAGAAGACTTTCCACAAAATCCTCCAAACTCTCATCATATTTTTGCATCATCTTAAATAACTCTTCTCTCTTATCCTTCATCCTACAATATTCTTGGTACTTCCCGAGAAATACCTGTTTCATCTGATCCCACGTTGCAACAATTTCGCCACCCAAACTCATAAACCAATGTAAGGCATTATCTTTCAAGGTAGCAGGAAATAGTTTCAGCTTCTACTCACTGGAGGTATAGTCATAAATTCGATAGAGAATGTTGAACTCAAAGAGGAATTCATATGGTTCCTCTGTGGACTTCCCATGAAAGTGAGGTAACAGTGAGGGTGAAATATTCTTCATAGGGGCCTATCCAGATGTTTTTTGAATAGGGAACTAGAGTGTGGAAATTGTCTCCTCATGCTAGAGGTCACCATTATCGTTATGATTGTCCCCTACTTCTTCTTCATGATCGTCATGGTGACGTTCGTTATTCATGATTATCTCTTCCTCTTGGTTTTCTCTATTTTTATGATCTTCAAACTTCTGTCGAAACTGCAACCACTCCTCTTCTGTAACTTCCTCTCCGTTGATTCGACAGACCTCCTCTGGTCCACCTAATCCCATAGAAATACCCCTATCTCCTAGAGTTCCCTCCACAGGGACAGTAGATGGTGTTGCAGCTCCTACTGACTCTCCACAGTCGACATTGATGCTTCCATCCTAGGAGAAGCATGGCTTATTCTCACCGATAATGGTCCTTGATTTCGAGCTCTAGTAGAATAATTAACCCTGGAAACTAATCCATCAATGAATTTATTTCTCCCTAAGCATGTGCTACAACCACGACCTCTTCCACCTACCAAGTTAGTGTTTGTGGGGGTTATGGGAATATCCTGTTGAATTCTTCTCGTATTCACGAAAACCTATAAATCATGCAAGATTATAAATCATACCTAATCCTCAGGTAAGGAACCTGTTCAGTCTATTAAAGGATGCACAGCCCTTCACTGCATCTTATCGCTCTTGCAATTGAGAATTAGAACTACTAAAGAAAATGAACCAATTCAACTACTAACTATGCCTATCAATTACCTTCCCCGACAACGATGCCAAAATGTTTGGGCACTCTATATACCTATTAATTTCTTAACAAGTAGAGTGTTCAATATTTAATTGTCAACCCAGGAAAGTATGTTTATTTCAAAGGAAATTAGAAAAGTATATGCATAAACATTTTCAGTAGTTGATAAGTAAAATGCAAAGCACTCAATTCTAATCACTTCTCGGCCAACTCAAGTCCCTGTAAGAAATCGAAGTAAGATTATCCATCTAGAAATTGAAAAGAACTTTTATTTCCTATCATACCAATCTTAAGGTTTATGATCTAAAGATAAATACACCTAGAATTACTTTTGTAGAAAATGGAAGTCTAAATTACCAAATCAGGAGGATCTCTAATCATTAATCAAGCAACAAATTCTTCAAATAAAAAGACCTATCTAATCAAGCAAACACTAGAAAGATAAATAACACACAACACAGGAGTTGAGGGAGTATGTAACAGCTATTAACACACTTCTGCATAAAGGAAAAGATTAACTACACAATCGACTGTCACACCACACCACCTACAACAAGCCAAAGGAAAACCAAATAATGCAATCGTTGAATGAATGCAATTGAAGCTAACCATGTAAATGTATTAACTAAATTTCCACACTAGACATAAATAAAATAAACTAAAACATCTAAACTACCAGCAACGCTGTTAGAAGGCAGACCCTGGCCTTCGAATAGAGATGTTTTCGAAAGCTCACAAAGTCTACAACATCGAAATGCTGAGAATTGTCACTCCTTTATTAATTTGATAAACTTACAGTTATAGTTATAGTTAGTATGCTATATCGCTTACAAATTGCGAACGCCTCCCTCTCTCTGTCTTCCTAAACTTATACAAGAGTGAACCTGTTCAGTTACAAAAATTTAGGGCAGCCATGAAGCTATTTGATCTTTAGGTTGCCGAATTAAATCATGACAGTTACAGCCATCAATTCTTTACACAAGATAAGCTCAAGAATAAACGTACTTTACTTCAAGATGTTTCACGAACTGACATGCTTAGTTGAATGCGAAAGATTCTCGGGGAGTTTTAGTTGCATGCGTAAAGGAGCCTCTAAGATTCCTTCGCCATTAATGTTGGCCGGATCATTGAGCAGGTAACCAATGCCAAGCGGCATTAACTCTGGAGTATGATAAGCTGTTACAATTGAGCCACCTGGTAATTATGAACCCTTCTTGTAAATCACAGATAGATCAACACAACGAAAGGTAAACTCCATAATTGTAAGTAAAACCAAGCTTAAAATGAAATAATAAATAATGATTTATACCTGAGATATTCATGCTTGTTTGTATGGAAAAGATAAGGATTCATCTGCAAAATAGGGACAATAATGAGGAGAAAGGATGAAACAGAGTAGGGTAAAAAGGGGTAAATTTAGGGCCCAACATAAGTCTTCATACAAGGGAAAGAAGGAGCAAAATCCCAAGTTCTCTTATGACAAGACTATCTCAAAAGAAGGGAAGACTGAGGAGGATCTTCCCTTGTGTCGTTACTATAAAAAGGGACCTCACAAAGAAGAAAATTGCAAAGATAAGAGACTATTTGAAGAAAATGAAGACAAAGTACGCAAACCAAAGCCTCCTCTTGAAATGGGACATGCACTTATAACATCTTCAACTTCAAAATCAGCCTCTTGGATTCTATATTCTAGAGCTTCAAATCATATGGAATCATCCGAGGACATTTCCACCTCCATGCATCCATCCTTTGTCCAAGAAGTACTCATGGGATACAATACTCCAATCAAGGCATGTGGAAAATGTGACATTTTACAAGAAGGTGGGAAGTTTCAAGATGTTTTTTTTGTGCCTTTTCAATTTGAAAATCTATTTTCCATCTATCAAGTCACACACTCAGGCCATGGTAATCAAGTTCTCCTCCCCAAAAAATCAATAATTATTTTAGGTTCAGATGATGGTTCAAACATTGCACTTGGAAAAGATGATCACAAAAACAAATTGTATGTTTTCTCAAAGTTTTTTCCTAAAAATATCGATTCAATGTTGTTAATGCATTCCAATTAATTTAGTAAGTTATAGCATGGGATTGTTGAGCATATCAACTATTCTTACTTGCAAAAATTAAGAAAGGAATACATGGTTGTGGGACTACCACCTTTTTCCTTCTCAGATGGAGTGTGTCCAAGATGTGCTCTTGGTAAGCATCTTGAAGAAATATTTGAGAAAGGAAAGGCTAAGCGAGCCACGTCTCTTCTTGAACTAGTCCATAGTGACATTACTGGGCCTTTTCCTAACCTTAATTTATGATTTCTCTAGACATGCATGGGTGTACTTCCTGAAAAACAAAGATGGTGTATTTGATTGTCTTAAAGATTTTAAAGCTCTTGCAGAGAAATAATCCGGTAAGGGGATTAAGATCCTTCACATAGATAATGGTGGAGAGTATGTTAATAAATATATACATAATCTATGCTTTGCAGCTAGTATATAATTGCAACATACCATTCCTTATATTCAACAACATAATGGGGTTGCAAAGCAGAAAAACCACACATTGAAAGAGATGGAAAATTGCATGTTGTAGTCAAAGAATCTTCCTCCAAAATTATGGAATGAGGCCATAAATTGTTAAAATTAAATTCAAAATAGAGTACCACACAAACATTTGAAAGGGTTTACTCCTTTTGAATCATGAACTAGTGAAATCCAACAGTGGAACACTTCAGGGTGTTTGGATCTCGCGCATGGGATCATATACCTTCCAAGAAAAGAAGGGCCTTAGAACCTCAAAGTGAGAAATGCCTATTTGTGGGCTATCCCAAATGGGTAAAATTTTATAGGTTGTTGAATGTTCAGACTAGAAAACTCTTTATTGAAAAAAGTGTCTAATTTGATGAAATTCCTAAAACTAGTCTTTCTACTGATGCATAACTAGTTAGTCATAATGAATTGCATGATCCTTCTTCTAATGCTTCAACTGAAATTTATGATTCAAATACATCTTCAGATTCTTATACATATGATAATGAGCTTGGTGCAAATGATAGTGTTGCAGACCCAATAATTCAACCTCATTGAGCAAAGCAAACATTAAAAGTAGTCAATGAACTAGTGGGTGATCTCGCTAATACTCGAAGAACCCATTCTCAGTTTCATGTTTCCACTCGCACTCTTGTATCTATAGATCCATTGCTTCCCACTCATTGCTACATGGTGTCCTCATATGATCCTCAAACCCATGGGGAAGCCTCCAACAATCATTATTGGGAGGCTTCCATGGATGAAGAATATCAATCCCCCATGGACAACAAAACTTGGGATTTGGTACCTCTTCCTAAAGGAAGTAAATTAATTCGATGCAAATGGATTTATAAGACCAATATGGAAGCTAATGGACTTATCAGCAAGTACAAAGCAAGATTGGTGGCCAAAGGATTCTCTTAGAGACATGGTACTGACTACACAGAAACCTTTGCTTCAGTTGCAAAGATGGATTCAGATCAACTAGTTCTTTCTTTAGTAGCTGCACAAAAATGGGAGATCCATCACATGGATGTGAAGAGTTCCTTTCTTCATGGGGACATTGAAGAAGAGATCTACATCGAGCAGCCACCAGGGTGCATTCAAAACTCATTTATGGTATGCAAATAAAAAAATATTTATATGGATTGAAACAAGCTCCACGAGTTTGGTATGCAAAAATGGATTCTTTTATTCTATCCATTTTTTTAAGATATAATTCAAATTCAAATGTCTATATGCTTCTATAACACAACTGTCTCTTACTTATTGTACTGTATATGGATGATCTCCTCATTACTGGAAGCTCCATTACCTCCACTACATGGCTCGAATCTGCATTGCATGACATATTTTCCAATATTGACTTAGGACTATTATAATTATTTCTTGGACTCCAAATCACGCAGTCAGATTTGGGGGTAACCTTAACACAGTCTAAGTATGCCAAAAATCTTATCGCTATATTTAGAATGGAGGATTGCAAACCTGCTCCATTTCCCTTTCTTTCTCGAGTCCAATGTGAAGATGAAGGGGCTACAACATTTGTTGATTGTACCTTGTATATATAGTTAGTTGGAAGCATTATTTATCTTACAAACAATTGACCATATATTTCCTTTGTAATTAGGGTAGTCTCCAGATACATGTAGGAACCACATGAGTTGCAATGGGAGGCTGCCAAAAGAATACTCTATTATGTGAAAGGGACATACAATTATGGGATCCACTATGTTGTTTCTTGCAAATATAATCTTTTTGGATACCTAGATTCTGATTGGATTGGTGATGGAACAAACCACAATTCCACCTTTGGTTATTTCTTCAGTTTGGGATCAAGACCTATTTGTTGGTCAAGTAAGAATCAAGCTACCATTGCACTATCAACATTGAAAGCATAGTAAAGAAGAGCAATAAATGCTACAACCCAAGCCATTTGGGTATAACATATTCTCATTGAGTTTAGGATAGAGTTTCATAGACCAACCATCATATTTTGTGACAACTAGGGAGCCATCCATTTTTTAACACCAACAAACCAAGCACATAGAGGTCCATATGCACTATATCAGAGGATTGATCCATGATGGGATCATAGATCTATAGTTCTACCATTCCTCTGAGCATATTGTAGACATTTTCACCAAGTCTTTTACCAGGAAGTTATTCATCCAGTTGAGAGCTTCCTTGGGAGTTAAAGAAATTCTGGAGGAGGCTCCTTAAAACCTTCTTCTCACATTCTCTTCTTCTTACCTTCTCTTTTACAAGTGTTTTTCTTTCTAACTGGGTTTTCTCCTTCTTTTCAAAATTTTAGAGAATTGCCTTGCTTTTATGTACATGGTACCTATTATGGCCGAAAATTGCTAGGACCCATTTTTTTACTTAGTTTTTTTTCGTGGTTAGGCTTATGGGGGGGTGTTAGAGTAAATAAACCTCATAGAGCTCCAATGGGCTAAACCACACCCAAAAACATCTCATGAGTCACCCATGAGACAAAACCCCACACCCAAAAACACCTCATGAGTCACCTATGAGACAAAACCCTAGTTTTGTGGGATCCTTCCATGATTTGAGGGATCTACATTCCCTGATTTAAGGAGTGTGTCTTAGTTAGACTTAGGTTACTCCCCTAAATAAGTTATAAGTAACACCTAACTACCCAAACACTCATTAAAGCTCTAGTTAGGTCAAGTAGCACTCCATTTGAGTGATTTTAGGAACATGCATGCATTATTCAATTGTGATCGTGAGTTCCTTAATCACTTAAACTTATAAGTCTAGAAGTGCATGCATGGCTAATTCGAAATTAGCCATCTCATCTTAGTTAAGCCTAACTAGCCCTCTTTGTAGAGCATGGGCCCTCTCTAAATGGATGGACAATTTGAGTTTCTCTCTCACCCAATTTGAATTGTTCGTCTATATCATAACCTCTATGAGTTATAATATCTATATATTGTAACCTCTATGAATTAATATCATTGTCATACTTCTCTTCAAATATTATTGCATGATGATTTATGTTATATTATTGCACAAATGTTCATGTTTGATTTGATCTTCATATCTTGTTAGCTTATGCATCTAGATTTATGTATGCTCAAATTTTATACCAACTACTAGGCATTATTCAAAGGTTTTGGCCTCTTACATAATATGAATAACTACTAAAGTAGGGAGTTAAGGCCTAACCCTAACATCTTGCCACATGATGTTGTCTTTTTGACAATCTCTCTTGAACATCATGTGTCCAAGTTTATTACAATTTAATAAAATTTGAAATTTTATTCCTTTGATGTCTCTATTTAATCTAACCTCCTTTCTTTTTGTAAAAAAAATGTTGATAACTTCTGAAATGTAAGTTATTGGTTGTCACCAAGTAGATGCAAGGAAGCTGGGCATTACCAAAGAAACTATATCCTCATCATCTATTAGATTCTTCATAGAAAATAACTGATGATTAAGATACTTGGACTGCAACAAATATTTAGAGATTGGTTCTCCATCCAATACTTAGGGGAAAACAATAGAGATTGGTTCTCTATCCAATACTAAGAGAAAAACAAATGATGTTTCAAAAACAAAGATTGTCTAACTTTCTGAAAAAACAAATGATGTTTCAAAAACAAAGATTGTCTAACTTTCTGATGATTATACTTATTGTGGAGATTTGTCCTCAATACATATACTACAATGACATTTCTTACTTCTAGAACTAATGTATTTGTAATGACAATTTGGAAAGCATTCAATCCTTTTTATTTTTTTATCATAGTCCTTTGCATCATTTATGAGTTTCTATTCTTTTCCTATGATGATTTGATCCAGATCTCTGATTTTGCTAATGGTTAGTATCTTATGCTTCCTTAAACTACAATTTTTTCTGCCCTCTTTTCATATGCAGAAAAGATTATGTGACGCATACTGACCATTTCTAACACAAAAATGAACAATGATGCCGCATGCTTACCAAATCAGTTTAGAAGATCTCTTTTGCGTTGACAACAGCTTTGAATCTCGATGCAATGGTTGAGAAATAAAGTAGCTTAGATTATCGTACTGGGCCAGTTTCGTTGACAATAGTTTACCTACTCCACCCACGATAATTGACCATGTCATAACTAGCGATTAGCAGTTGGGAGCATGTAATGGTGAAAATTAATCATATTGCTGACTGTGGGATATCAAGATACTAAGATTCAACGGCCACTAATAAGGCTGCGTCAGCAATTATTGCTCTGCTACATGTTGATTAATGATTACCGCATGTAATAACTGAGTTTATCTACTTGCAACTCTGAATATACATCTCAACAAAATCCAGAATTTTTATAATTAGTCTTCACTTGATCTAGTGAGCAGGCCTGGAATTTGACAGGCTACAGAAAGTTTTTTTCATTTTTGCACATATTTGACACTTTTTAAGATGAACCCGTCAACATTGACAGGTAAAAAAATATTTAAAACTTTTATTTGACGTTAATGAATTTAGGAGTCCCATCAAAAATATTAATAGCTACGATTCCTACTATACCCTAGCTAGTTATTTTTGGCCATTGTGTTGGGCCCGCTCCTGTACTGCTCATCATTGCTCGTAATTACCCATCTAATAAATAGCCTTCCCCATTGTGTTGAGTCTTGACCCGCTCATGTGCTGCTAAATAGCCTTCCCCATTGTGTTGAGTCTTGACCCGCTCATGTGCTGCTGGTTCAAAAAAATATTGCTATAATGTGTTATGTTTTGTATACTTATGTCAGGTTGCTTTGTAATCTCTAGCTGCGAATGACAAGCTAAAAAAAATTGACACGTGAAATTCCTAAAAAGTAAAATGATAAGAACGGAAAAATTAAAACCGTCATTAAATATTTATTGACAGGCACAGGAAAATTGAAATTCCAGGCCTGCTAGTGAGTATTTTCCTTTTCCTTCATCTCAATGCAATCAACAATCTGATCAGATTAAATGAGCGTTCGATATTACAGTTGGCGGCTCCTCTTCATGATGGTCCTAGGCTGCTTGGGGAATTACAAATTTAGGATTAACTTGTTTGAAATGAACCAAAAAAAACCGTTGCAAATTGCTATCGAAAACATGTTTTAATTGATAGAAGAAACTCTCCTAAAACATACTCAACGTCTAATTAATTATAAGTGAAGGTTGTCCCATTTGATGAGTATTGGTATTTGGATTCATTGTTAAGATACTTGTAACTGCTCTTAAAAAGCACCAATCTCAACATTGCATCTGTTTATATAAAAAAAACGTTTCATTAGAATAAAAGCAATAGCAATGGGTGGTAGATTTCACAGTAATCTTAAAATTATCAGATCATTTACATGTCCAACCCGATCCACAATCCACAAATAACTATCTACATAAAATTTTCAGGCTACCCATTAGTCAAAAGGAAGCCTGATCAAGAATTCACAAATAACTATCCACATCCATGTTGCAGATTCCCATTATGGAATGATCATAAATAATAAAAAATAGATGCAATGACTTCTTCAAAAGTTGCAGGGGGAGCAATATAAACCGATGTCACGTGAGTTGATTGGCCTCATGTTCCAAATTGAGATTACGAGATCCTTTTTATTCCTATCGTCATGAAGAAATTACCTCCGGGATATCAGACAGTGCCGGCCTCCAAGATTGTCGAGATCGCTGCGACTGGCGTCCTTCGCCTTGCAATTTCCGCAATAGAAGGGATTCTAATTCCCCATCTCCGTCACCGTTGTTCCGCCGAAGCAATTCAGACAATTCTTTCGAAGAGACCAACACCTTAATTCTGCGAACCTCGGCGCCATGTGAGGGAATTAGATGATTAAAATCCGACTTCTTGGTTTTTAAACAAAGATCAAGCTGCGCAGGTCGTTGAAGATTCAGATCGTGGCCGACGCTCTCAGTATTATGTTGAGTGAACGGTTGCACAGAAGAGCGGTGCCCTTCACGAGAACTGCGTTCTACAGGGGGCAGTATCGGCCTGTGGCGAACCCCGCCATCGCCATACTCTTGAGATTGCATTAATATGTGGCCCGATGCATTTCTGTTTCTAGTCTCCAGGAGATTATCTCTGCGCACAAAGTATCCATAGCAATTACCCATAGGTAGATCGATCAGAAGAATGTATTAGATAGATGGAATATAAGTTACGTTGCGAGTTGGCTTTAATAAACGGTTTTATTAATGGCCACTGATCACAGCAGCACATGGGCATTGTCAGATATGGAGCGCTGGCAACCATATTCCTGTGAACCGTGCAATTAAGTGATCTGTCAGAGCTCCGCGTTAACAGTTAGCAGGTTCGAATTACAGCGAGCAATTAAGTGATCTGTCAGAGCTCCGCGTTAACAGTTAGCAGCTTCGAATTACAGCGAGAACATTCCACTTTTGTTTTGAACGACATAATTAGACGGTTCAGTCCATTACAATTTCCAAGTTCTTGGAAAAAATCGTTCTCATTTTTGTCCATGAATTTGGAGTTTCTTGACGTGGTGCTGACGATAGATCGTCGGTGGAGATATCAAGATCCTCGTTCTTGGTGTGGTTTCGTTTCGTTGGGAAAATAGTTGTGTTAGACACATGAGAGAGGAGAAAACCGCGTAACAAAATATAATCTGGATCTCACCTAATTCTTCATTAAAGCCATTCCAACAAATGTGATTTGGATCTGACCAACCACCCATTTAAGGCCGTTCAAAGTACAATTATGATCACTAGAATTACAGTATAAAATAATATAAAAGTCTGTGCGTTAGTTTCTGATATATTTTATTTTAATTTTTTAAACGAGTTGTTTTAACAGGGGACGAATTTTTTTGTATGGTTGGTTTTTATTTATTTTTTGTAATTAATTTTTATGGAATTTTTAAAACGTTTAAAAACATTGTCATATCTTACAGAGTGTGGGTGTTGGGGTTTTTATATCTGGGCTTAAAATCTTTTAACAAATAACAGAAATTACAGATTTTGTGAGTTAGATTCACTAGATTACAATAAAAAATCGACCTAAAGTCAAAATCATCCCCTATTTAAAGGGATCCTTTTTTAAATGTTGCTTCTAATATCTTACAAGTGTTTGTTTTTGGGTAAGCTATCTATTTTCCATTTTAGAGTACAAGAATTGATATCTTTAAAATGAAATGTTAACTTCTTTATAAAATTATATGATAGATTTTTAAAATAATATTTTACAAATGTGTACCTTACCATTTTAGAGTATAAGAATTGATATCTTAAAATGAAATGTTAACCTCTTTATTAAATTATATGATAGATTTTTAAAATAATATTTTACAAATTTGGATATAATATTTTTTTTAATGTTTTTTTCATTTTATTTCATCTTAAGTTTAGATATATTAAGTGTTTTATATAAAGTTATATTTTATTTTATTTTAAGTTTAGATATATTGTGTGTTTTATATAATGATTTTTTTAATATTTAGATTCAGTTATAAATTTTTATTTTTTTGATATATATATATATATATATATTTGTTATTAATTCAATTAAAGAGTAAATATCTATCCAAAATTTTTGACCTCTTAGAAAAAGAGTCATCAAAAGAGACCATTAAACTATTTTTCCAAATAGATGCCTATATAACCATCTTTCCATCCAAATAAAGTCTACCAACAATTCCCCAAAACAGGATAACAGAAAGGATAATTGATACTTTACAAGACTAAAAGAGCCTAAATCCAAAGAACTAAGCACCAATAATTGTTCCAAAAGAGCAGCATAACAAAAATAACTGACAAGCCACATACATCCAAGATCTTACCAATTAATTCAAGAAAGTATGTAAATGAGATACACTCTTCAATAAATTCTTCAATATAAAGTAACACCCTTCCCCAATAGTAGCTTTTGATAATCTATCATCATTAACATTATGTTGCCTATAAACATGCTCAATAGAAAAGCCAATGAAGGAATCCATAAGGAGGTTAACCCTTAGTAACAAGTATGTGTTTGTTTCTAATATCTATAGAAGCATATTCCTTATACATATTCATAATTCTCAAACAACTAACATTAATATTTAATGATTTATCTTCAAAAATATAAAAAAAATTGGATTTCCAAATATCCCATCAAATGAAAACATAAGCAAAATTTCCTTTCACTAAATTAAAACCCCATCCCTATTTGCTACCAATGTGAAGTGACACCCTACCATACCCTCTTGTTGTACATACAATGCACAAATATATAATTGAGAGTCCCACAAACTTTTTTTACACAACACAAATATTAAGAAATAATTTTCCATTAAAATTTAGATGTAAGTATATAAAAAATTAAATACTTTATTGTTTTTATTAAAATATACAAAATTTATACATCACTTTATTGAAAATTTAAATATTAAAAAATGATTATATAATACTTTTTTATTATAAATTTATTTAATTATTTAATTTAAATTAATTTGTTTAATATATTTTTACTTCAAGAAGCGTTTTATTTGAGATTTGGACTGGACTACTACCTATGTTTTTTAATCTACTAAAAAGGATGACATAAGTGTATTGTAAAAAATGATGACATAAGTGTATTGTCCAAATTGATTCTATGGCAATAGTTTAAAATTTGAAATAAACAATTATAATTTTCTTTTAAAATAACGATACATGATGAATGGATAATTGGTAGGGAACATAGTAGATAGTTAGAAGGATGTGAGAAAAAAAAATTTAAAAATAACTGATCCTTGATAAATGGATAACATTCAAAGAATGCCACTAATAACATGTAGCTAAGCATGGAGAAGGACGTGAGAAAAAAAAAATGTAAAAAATAACGGATCCTTGATAAATGGATAACATTCAAAGAATGCCACTAATAACATGTAGCTAAGCATGGATAACTGTAAACCCATTTAACTAAAAGAATATGAGGAATAAAAGAAAATTCAAAATGTCTTCCATTTCATTGTTATCTTTCAACCATTTAATCTTTATCAACATAATCCATCCACAAACTATATAAATATGCTAATTTATTAATAATTCTCTTTTCTAATTTTATAAAAATATATTATTTTTATATAATTAATTATTCAACAAATTATAATCTATACATTACCATTTTCAATACTTCAAATATAAAATGGCATCTAAAAGGTAGAGAGCATGATGAATTAACCATATTTGCACATATTCACAAGCTAAACAATAATCTAGTACATATTCCACGAGACACAACAATAAAATAAACATACAATCACCGTGAAAGATTTAAAAAGTGAAATCAAATACGTTAAATATCCTTCATCATTATCAACAAAATCAACCTCACAATACGCATCATAGCTTCAATAAGCATCCTATAAACCTTAACAATACAGGACAACACACGACGACATGTCAAATCAACAACTACTTTAACCAAACAACATCCCATTACCTCTTCGCATGACCAATGTCAACTAGATAGGTGACAACAAAGACGTAAATGAGCTAGAGGGATTTATAAATCAGCATCAAAACAAAACAATAGAATCTTCTCAACTTTGGAGTTTCTCGAGTTAGACATTGCCATTCTACATATAGTTAAAGGAACTTAGTGGTCAATTAGTCGGTTAGCCCAATTAAAGTTGGTCCCAAACAAGTAGACTAGTGCATGGTTCAAGGTATGAAATTAGGTTCTTGGGCATGTCTATTATGATTAAAGTGGAGTAAACCTTCCTCAGTTACAATTTCAAGTATATATATAATATTATGGATAAATTTATTACACATATCTAGCTTACATTTTTGTAGAGTTAAATATTTTATGTTTCTAACTTTTTTTGTTTTTAAGTATATTTTTCATATTGTTTTGTTCTAAGTCATTTGACATGGAAATTGTATAATCTGGGTGTCATAAGGATATTTGAGGGTGTTGAATCTATTTATGGATTCAAAAACATAATTTGAACTTATTGCCTTATGCAGACTGGAACGACTTTGTGGCCTTGGTGTACGTGGACTGGTGGTTGCACGTGGACTTAGATGATAAGTTATACTCACTTGTGCTTTACTACTAAAATGGTGTCTTCAAAACTAGTGGTTTGAGATCTAGCATGATGTCTACAAGTTGCCATAAAGGTTGTCAATTGTATATACACTCATGTTTGAGTTAGATCTTTGAAGTGGACTGACTCGTTTAGGTAGATTAGATTAGAGTTTATAGTGATTATAAGTTCTAACCAATAACCTACTATTTTAAATGGTCACAACTATTGCGCAATGAATATGTTGTAGGAGTCATCGAAACCTACATCTTTGGGGAGATACACTTTCATACAAGTAGGACCAATTATTCAAATCAAGTTTGGAAGAAATTAAAGACTTTGTTTGGTAAGGTAAATGCAAGTTAGGTTATGTAGATTGAAAGACTTGACATTTCTAAATCATCTATCTCTCTATAGGATTGAAGACTATTTGGCTTATATGGAAAAGCTATAGTTGAAGTTGGATGAATGTGGAAAGGATTTTCTAAAGAAGGATTGCTAAGTTATAGAGAGATTGTTTTTGAGGATTGCTAAGTTATTAAGGATTGTTTTTATTCCACATTCATAACTAGTTAGTCTTCTAGAAAAGAATATGGTAAGGATTACACCTTTAATTCTTTTTGTAGTTTGCTAATTAGGGCATAGGAAAAGTTGCTTGATGAGGGTAAATTCGAGGATAAGAAATAAGCCCATGTCATTAAGGAAAAATGTGAATAGAACTATAAAGAAAGAGGTTGTAATCATGAGAAAGATAATGGAGGTTACTATGATAAAGAATGTGACACCAAACATACAAGAAGATGCACGACAATCAACCATAGACTAGGAAATGTAAGAAGAAGAAGAATACGTATTGATATTGTGGAAATGAAAGATATGATGAGAAGTCTTGTAGGGACAAGAACAATGATCTTGAGAAAAAGGTAAAAAATATTGAAGTTGAGTTATCGATTAATCAACAGATCGACCTATAACTTCGAATTTTAGAATAGATACACATTTTCCATGAGTACTTCTTAGGCATTGCATTCCCATAGTTATAAAAGTGTACATGAATATATTTGATTCTGGTTGTACCCATCATATGGTAAAGGATGCTTCTCTCTTTGAATAATTGGATATGGCTATATAAGACAAATATGCTTTTCATAGGAATATACACTATTACTAGTTGTGGTAGGATTAAATATTAGAATGGTGTGATCATCGATGCCTATCATGTACCAAGATTGGGTATCGATTTGTTTTCTATACTCTAAATAAATTAGGTTGCCAATAAGTTTGAATTCTAACTTGATAAGTTTCTTATGAAGGATAATAAGAACTTGACTTCGTTGTTGTTGATGAGAATATAAGTCTTGATACTATAGATAGATTCTATAAGTTATTGGACTTTCTTGAGTAGGATCCATCATCAATTTCATACTCATATCTAGGACAAACAATAAGAGAAAACTAGGACATGAGAAACTTAAACATATGAGTTTTTGAATTATGAACTTGTGGGTCAAGTTTGTCAATGGACTCCCTAGCGAAGTTCCTTATGATGATGTATGTGAATAGTGTCTGATTGGAAAGCATCACCATGCTATATATGAGACATGAAAGTCTTAGAGTGTAAAGACTCATCTAGAACTTATCCATAGTGACCTTTATACAATAAACCAACCAACAATAGCTAGTGAAATGTATGTTTTAAATTTCATTGATGATTTTCCAAGTATATTTTGGTATATTTCTTAAAGAATAAGGACCATGTCTTTGAAAACTTAAGGAATTTTGAGCATTGATTGAATAACAATTTGTTTGACTTAAGAAATTTATAAGATTTAACAATGGAGAATATGTGAGAAAGGGATTTTAGAGAAACTTATCATAAAATGATAATATTCTCATAGAGAATCTTTGTACCTTACACACCTTAGCAGAATGTGTTGTTAAAAGCAATAATATACTTTTGGTTGAAATGCCAAGTTGTTTTCTGTAGATCAAATATATGTTAACTATATTTGGGTAGATGTTCTCTACTACTAAAGTTATATTTCGAACATGGTTTTAACCAAGTCTGTGTAGGATATGAGGTCTCTAAAGAATGGAGTGGAAGGAAACATTAGTCATATATCTCAAAATGTTTGGATGTATAGTGTGGGATCATATTCTAATATGATAAGTGAAAGAAAATGGATTTAAAGATATATTCAAGAATTATGGTGGGATACTCTAATGAATGAAAATCCAATATGTTGTTTGACCTAAGGTTTGCTGAGATTCCACAGTGAGGATTCATGGCATCTGATGGAGAATCTGCGGTTAGAAAGTTTATTGTCGACGTTTGGAACCAAGCGTGGCTCATCTTCAGGACAAAGCGATGCCTGGTTAGACCTAGTTAGACATGAATTAATTTATACGAGGGATGTTTTATTTGATGAGAAGACTTAAGGTACTACCTTGTTAAACTTCTCTTCTAGCATGTTAAGTAGTTATCCATTTGAAATTTCCATGAATTCTAGATTGACATATCTATATATTGCATCAGATGACATAGAAACCATCTTGCCGCACTATAAGGAAAACACCAATTAGAAAATGTTTTTGTGGAACCAATTCTCTAGAACGCTTTCTGGAAAGGCTAGTGGAGAGGAATTTATTTTCATAAAGTTTGATTGAGCTAATCAACTCAATAAGCCCTTCATCGAGCTAATTTGTCTGTAAGCCAAACCCTCTATAAAGGGTCTAGTTGGGTTAACAAAATTCTTATCTATCCCTAGAGCTGGATCAAGGTAAATTTTAATAAGTTTTTAAATAAAAAAAATACATTATTTTTACACAAAATCACAAACACAAACAAAATTTTAGGTCAACCACTTTTTTTTGCGTGGTTACCATCGACAATCAGTGGTTGGGGCTTGCTACATCCACAATAATAATTCTAGGGAGTGAACCCGAAGGGGTCTCAACCTATCAGCTCCAATTTTGGGAGACTTTAACCCTAAAGGACCCATATAATTGGATTCAAGAGAATTGAAACTCCAACCTCGACAACTATGGTCTTGGACTCGAAAAATCCAACCAACTGAGCTACCCCTTTTAATAGTGTGCATCATAATTTGTAATTTTGCAAGGTTATGAGTAATGGAGTGTTTTAAAAAAACGTGTTATAATTTTTTTAAATAAAAAAATCCAATACATTGTTTTCACACATGAAAAATTCAAACAAAAGATAATTTTACTTGGAAACTTTTAATAGCCAACAAATAATAAAAATAGGACTCGTCTAAATATTGTATGTTTTCTACCTTCTCGGGTATATTTTTTTATCTTTTTTGTTCAAACTTTAATTGGAAATATTGAAAAAATCTTAGAGTCACATACATTAGTTGTGGAAATTGCATAAAATTTGAGGTGCCAAATCCATTTATGCATTCAAAAACACAATTTTAATGCTTCCAGAATCCAATCCTAAAGTTCACAACATGGTACACCCTAGGTTATTTTTTCATCATAACAAAAATTTGGCTAATTACTTCATAGTGGGTATGGCCATTACATCAAGGATATTGTTAGTACCTCTATGAAGGACTCACAAAATTGACGTTGGAGATGGATATGTGGAGGAAATTTATAGAGACAACTTTTCCAAACTCTTTCAATCCTTTTCTAATCTCTTTCAATCCCTCGCTAATCTATTTCATGTAGACTATCTTCAAAAAAAATATTTTGGGTATTTATTCCACATTAAATGTCTCAGAAGTTGGTAAACTGTCTCCTTCCTTGGAACATTCAATGGTAAAGGTTGATGCCATTATCCCAAGAGTTTCTCTCTTAAGCATAGAACTTACTAATTCTCATATGAAGGGTTTTCAACCATTGCCACTTCTAGTTCTTTACATTCCTCCAATGCACCAAATTCAATTCTTCAATAATCTTCATTGGCCTTTACATCAGAGAAGAATTTTGGCATTGAGAATATTCTACATATATGGTCTCATGTTTTTGGAAATTCTCCTGTGGAAGGTTGAATATTTGTAGGTTAGGGTTAAAACCTTGACCGTATTGTTGTTGGTAAGGCTTTGGAACTAATAGAGAGGCATTGGATTATTATAAAAAAGGAGGCTATAAGAGTGGAAATGGTGGTGGGGGAGGGTGTTAAGGTAGAACATATTATGGATTTGTTCAAAAAAACCTTATAGGTCACTTCTTTAGTATATGGATCCTAGTGGAGTCCTTGAACAACTGGTTGCAGAGATACTAGAGATTGCTTATTGGATACAACCCATCCTTCAATCTGTTGACAAAATGATGGATTATATTTTCATTTCACACTATGGAGGATGTTGAGACAATACTGGATGAGATCTAGTTTTGTGGTCAACCTATCTATCACTTAAAACTTGCTACTGTTATCCAACCAAGTCCCATAAATAACATAAAAATAGCATAAATAGACCAAAAGAGAGTAATACATGCCTTAATAATGAATAACAAAGATAAATAACAATCCTCTTCGAGGGAGGAACCTCCTTACACAATGTACTTGTGTACCCAAGATAAGAAAATATCCAATGATGTATAAAATGAGAATATATCCTTCATATATATAGGAAACAAAGGTGTACAATAACAACCAATAGACCCTCTAATAGACCCAAGCCGACATAAATAATATGTAATGCACCACAATATAGGGGGTAATGAACTACACTATATGAGGTAATGTGCCATCATTGAGGGCTTAACATGCCCCTCCCCTTCAAAAAGTGTTGTCCTCAATGCTGAAGTAGTTCTTGATGTTGCTGTATAAAGGACTCATCTTCTCATGTTGAATCTTATGTAGGTAAGTTCTTCCATTTAATGAGATACTTGGGAAATGATCGATTTTGAAGTTGTCCAGTTCTTATTTTAGTGATTTCTTCGGGCTCCAAGATGATTTTTCCTTCCTTTTCAAGTTCTTGTAATATTGTTTGAACTGGTAGCTTGTCACCGATTACCTTCTTCAAACAAGAAACATGGAAAAGTGGATGGACTCGTGAAGATGCAGATAGTTCCAATTTGTAGGCCATACTACCAATATTTTGTAGCACCTTGTAGGGACCTTAGTATTTAGGTGATAATTTATTATCCTTCTTGGTGTTCTTTAGGGACATCTGTTTGTATGGTTGTAGCCTTAAAAACACCCAATCCCCCACATTAAAGCTTCATTCACTGCAGTGATGATCTGCTTGTTGTTTCATTTGATTTTGTGCTAGATTCAGGTTGTCCTTTAAGAGTTGAAGAACTTGTTGTTGATGCTTCATGTGGTCTTCCACTCCTTGAACCTTAGAGGAGTCCCTTACTAAAGATGTGATGGATGGTGGATGATAGCCATAAAGTGCCATAAATGGGGGCATTTTTTATGATGTATGGAAGGAAGTGTTATACCACCATTATGCCAAGGGTAACCATTGGACCCATTGTGTTTTTTTATCAGCTACAAAACATTGAAGATACCCTTCCAAACATTTGTTTATGATCTTTTTTTTCCATCAGATTGAAGATGATAAGATGAGCTATGAGCCAGTTGAGTACCCAAACAAGAAAATAATTCGGTCCAAAAGTTGCCAGTGAAAATGGGATCTTTGTCACTTACTATAATATTTGGAGTACCATGTAGTTTTTGGACTATCTCCATAAAATAATTGGCAACCATTCTTGCTTTGAAGGGGTGAGATAGTGCACATAAGTGTGTGTATTTAGTAAGTCTATCAAAAACCACCATGATGACACTCTTTCCTTTTGACTTTGGTAAACTTGTGATAAAATCCATCGAGACCTCTGTCCACCTTTGGATTAGAATGGAAAGTGGTTGTAGGAGACCTTGGGTATTAATTGTTTCCACTTTTTTTCATTAGCAAACCAAACATTCTATCACAAATTTTTGAACATCAGTTTTAATACCATCCCAAAAAAATCTTTCTTTACCCTGTGGTAGGTTTTTAAGAAACCTAAGTTCCCTCTTGTCAGTGAGGAGTGGAATTAAAAAAGTACCTTTTTCTTGAGTTGGGAACTCTTACCAAGATATAGGTGATCCTTGTACCATAGCAAGTCATATTTCCATTTAAATGTATTCGAGGCACCAGGATCCTGCTGTAGCTTTTGAACGAATGTCAATATTTCTTGGTCATTTTTCCATTCATCCCTTGCTTCGGCTATCCAATCTGGTTGGATGATCGAGAAAACATAGAGTAATGCTTCAACATCCTCATCTTTCCTGGAGAGTTCATCTATGAAAATTTTTTGCTTCCCCTTTTTGTAGATGATTTCAAAGTCATATCCCAACATCTTTGTCACCTATTTTTGTTGCTCTTCTAAATATAGCCTTTGTTCCAAGAATTATTTAAGGCTATGATCAGTTTTAAACTTGAAATGTCTCCCCATAATGTAGGGGCACCATTGCTTCAAGGCATGTAATATTTCCAACATTTCCTTCTCATAAATGGGATTTTTAAGGTTATTTCACTTGATTGGATGAATTGTGAAGGAAAGAGGGTGTCCTACTTGCATTAGTACAACTCCAATTCCATTTCTTGAAGCATCACATTCCACAATAAAGGTTTTCTTGAAGTCTGGTGTCACCAAAACAGGAGCTTTACACATTGCCTCTTTGAGTTGTTGAAAAGCTTGAGTTGCCTCTGGAGTCCAAGAAAATGCATATTTCTCCAGTAACGTTGTTATAGGAGATGTTATTCTTCCATAGTTCCGAACAAACTTGCGGTAGTACCCTGTCAGACCTAAGAATCCTCGAAGATTTTTCAGTGTTTTTGGAATCGGCCAGCCCATCATGGCTTTAATTTTTTTAGGGTCTACCTTAACACCTTCATGAGATAAATTATGACCCAAATACTCTACCTCGTTTATCCCAAAGAAACATTTTGAGGGTTTTGCATACAGTTCTTTCTCCTTTAGTAGTTGTAGTTCCCTGTCCACATGTTGAAGATAAAATTCCCAAGAATTGCTATAGATTAGTATATCATCAAAGAATACAAACAAAATTTTTCTAAGGAAATGATTGAAAATAGAATTCATCAAACCTTTAAATGTGGAAGCCACTTTTGTGAGAACAAATGGCGTGACCAAAAATTCATAGTGACCTTCATGAGTTCTGAATGTTGTTTTGGGGATGTCTTCATCTTGCATTCGAATCCGATGATACCTGGAACGAAGATCCAACTTTGTGGAGACAATTGCTCCATGTAATTCATCTAACAATTCATCAATGACATGAATGGTAAACTTATCTTTAACGGTGATCTTGTTGAGATCTCTATAATCAGGACACATACGCCATGATCCATCTAGCTTGAGTACCATTACCACTGGTGCAGAGTAAGAACTTTGGCTAGGCCTAATTATGCCAGCCTCTTACATATCAACAACCATACTCTCAATTTCACACTTATGGCTATAGGGATATCAATAAGCCCTGATGTTAGGAGGAACACTACCTGGAATTAAGTGGATAGAATTATCAAACTCTCGAATAGTACAATGATTGGAATACCTTTGGGAATATCTTCAAATACCTTGGAATGCTTATTAATGACCCTCTGGAGATCTAGGGAGATACGAAACTTTGACGTTTGGACATCTAATGAGCATAATTATGCAGCTACACCTTTATGTCCCTTTTCAAACAACTTTGTCATACCATTAGAGCTTATCACCTTGCTTGGTTTTCCTATGATACCATTTAACTCATATTCTTTTCCTTCCCATGAATTTTTCATGAATTTTTTTTGAAAATTTAAATCCATTGTTCCCAATGATTGTAACCATTGGACACCTAATACAATATTATCCCCACCCATTGGGATATCAATCATTGTACTATTCAATACATATTCCACCATAACAAGATTGATATTATGGCATTTACTTGAGCAATTTATAGTTCATCCATCTGCAATCATAACTTGAAACTCTAGTGTTGGATATACAAAGCAAGTAAGAACTTTGGCTAATTAACAGTGAATGAAATTATGAGTACATTGTTACCTTCTTCTTTTTGATCTATCCTTCGATCTTGAGAGTTTGAGGAGTGATAATTCCAGCCAATGCATGAAAAGATATGGTGGGAGTAATTTATTTTGAAGTATCCTCTTTTATTTCTTCTAAAGTCACCTCTTCTTGAGATGCTTCCTCTTCTTTTTGTTCTTCCTCTTCACAATCTATGTAGAATATTTTCTTCTCACCGCACTTATGTCCCTTACTATACTTGTTGTCACAATTAAAGCATAATCCTTTTTCTCTTCTTTCATATAGTTGTTGGGGTGCCAACCTTTATGGTGGTTTAGAAGAAGGAACATTATTTTCTTTGTATGTGTTGGAGAAGGTATTTCTATTAGTCATTGCCATACGTTTACTTTCAACCTTCCTTGCCATCATGAAAGCCTTCTCTAGGGATGACGGTTCAAAGATACACAGCTCATGTTGAATGTTATTTTTCAAGGTTCCAATAAATATATATAACAAATTATCTTCTGAAATTTTCTTCACTCTGAGACTTAGCTGTTGAAATTGCTTGCTGTGCTCGGTAACTAGACCTTTTTGCTTGAGATTTACCAACTAACTAAAGAAGGTGTTGCTATTTATATCCCCATAATGTGCAGTCAATTCTTCTATGAATATAGACCAAGAGATAATAGAGTCTTTTTTATGGTCACAAAGCCATTGGTACCATACAAATTGACCAGGTTCTAAATATAAGGATGCAATATTTACCTTTTGTAAAGTGGGAACCTGGTGTAGATCAAAGAATTGCTCAATCTGAAAAAATCCACGTGATTGGATCTTTTCCATCAAAATTTATTATGTCAATCTTGGGGATAAAGTAGTTTCTTGGTGTTGAATTGAATCCATGATGTTGCAGTGAATCATAAAATCTTGAGGACTCTGATTTCCTACTCTCCAATTGTTTTTCAATTTTCTCTAGCCGTGACTGGAATAAGTCATATTTTTCCTCCTTATCCTCTTCTTGAGTAGATACATGAGGAATACACCTATTTTTTATATCCTTCATCGATTCCTTCAAGTCTTGAAGATATTATTTTCTATCCATCCCTTTGAGATTCTCTTTACTAGCCATCTTCTTTTCCAATTTAACTAAGTCATCAATTTTCACATTTCCTTTAATCATGTCTTCCAACTTGGACACTCTAAAAGATATGTCTTCCATTTCATCATATGTCGGGGATGAATCCTCTGGGGGTTTGAGTTGTGTGTGATTCTTTCCATTTCCTTTTGGTGGAATTCTGAACAATAAATATATATCACACCCTAGGGTTTACCAAAAATATATCCTTCTCCTCAAAGCTATTCAAATGCAAAATGACGTGCCTTTTTCAAACCCTGATTAGAAGACTGTTTTAGGGCCAAATTGTAACTAAGATAAAATTTTAATTTCAACTCCTATGGGTCTAAAAATTCTTCTTGTGGTACCCTTATGTGTCCTCTTTCCAATTCCTTGAGTTTGGCCTAATTTGGATGTGCCAACAAATATTTATTGCAAATATCCCAAAGCTTCTTATTTTTGGCTTATCTATAAGATCAAACTTTTATTGTATGCCACGTGTCCAATATTTCGTTTCTGTAGATGAAAATTCTACCACAGATACCTTGGTACTTCTTCTTTTGGATGCAACTAGTCTCACTCAATTTGGATCTCAGATGCCTTAGATATGACCTTTTTCCCTAGAACACTTATTTTAGACTAGGTTTTGGACTAGTCAAAACCCTATATTCCTCCACAATTCTCTCCGAAACTATAATTGTTTAGGATCTAAATTTTGGGATGGTGATATTTCGGCTTGTTTGAGAAGTGGGATTTTAACCTATATCTCTGAATCCTTGTAGAAACAAAGTTGTAGCGATAATTCCAAGATGATTTGTTTTGCAGAAGCCAGTCCTGAGGAAAGAGCTCTAATACCAAATGTTATGCAACCAAGTCCAAGAAATAATATAAAAATAGCAGAAATAGACCAAAAAAGAGTAATCCACACCTTAATAATGAATAACAAAGATAGATAACAATCCTCTTCGATGGAGGAACATCCTTACACAATGTACTTGTGTACCCAAGAGAAGACAATATCTAATGATGACTAAAATGAGAATATCTACTTCCTATATATAGGAGACAAAGCTGTAGAATAACAACTAATAGGTGGGCACTAATATACCCAATCCAAAATAAATAATATGTAATGCACCATAATATATGGGGTAATTCACTACACTATATGGGGTAATGTGTCATCATTAAATGCTTACCAGGTACCCAATATTTGATCCATAGGTTGAATGAATAATTGGGTATCCATTTTAGTAAAAGTCCCAGGTTTTCCATTATAATTATTTATAGTGTATTTTTTAACAAAACTTGGTAATTGTTTGGGAGATACTATTGGGGTTGATGAATCATTCAATAGGAGTCTTAGTTTTACTATCACAAGGGTTTTAATGGATATTGATGCTAGGTATGGATTGGGAGACTCGAATGTGGATATTGAGATTCAAGGGAAAATCACTTGCAGATTCTTGATGATCAGAATATTCTTTTTGACTATTCGAGGTGCCACATGCATGGTCACATTACTGCAAAATGCTCCTAACCTTTTATCAAACGATTTTGGAAAGATAAAAATTTCCCCTTGCCTCTAAGGAATCCAAAGTGATTACATAGATAGAGACAATTATTTTAGAGGTTGGTGCACAAAAGGGTAAACAACCTAAGGTTGACCTAGTCGACAATGTTGAAGGTTTGGGTCATTGGGAGGATTCATACAATATTTTCAAGACAATTGGGGAAAATACATATTCAATTTTTCTAGATCAACTAAACAAATTCAACAAGCAATTGGAAACACATCCACATCCTATTGAAAAGGATCTTGTGGGTGTTATTGTACTAGAGGAATCCCCTAACAAAGGATTTGTGGACAACAATCCTAGTAAGACTTCTACTGTTAATTATGATAGTAATGTAGTAATTATTTTAAATATTAAAGAAAGTTTTCCTATATTTGTAGAGGGGGTTATTATAAATTTGAAGACTAAGGCTGGTAGGAAAAAGCTATTAGGATCTTATCTTAAGTGAATGGGGGAACCTTGGTTATAACTTGTTTTAATTATAACCCTGAAAGTGATGTGGGATTACTAAAAGAAGATAAGATGAAGTTTTCAAGTGGTGCTATCGATTCTTTAATTGGAAGGGGGAGGGGACACTATCACTTGAGGTCCAAAAATTTGGAATTTTCATGTGATGGTGGATTTTCAAAGGGTTTATATTTAGATAAACACAAAGATATGTTTTCATGTTCAGTGGGGGGGGAAGTCATGCATGCATTACACAAAAATAATCATGGGATGTGGTAATTCCATTTTACTTTCTAATGTTTTAATTTAATATTTATAGGGACATGCCATTATCACACTAAATCAAATAGATGATGAAGGTCAAATGAATATTTGGCAACAAGATTGGATAAATGCAATCCAACTTGGGTTATAAGGTGCACTTGCAAAAGTTTGGAATAACTGCATCTTAAAATTGAGGTATGGGAACATAAGACTAAAATAGGAACTATATGAACTAATCTGGAATAGGAATAAGACATGTGGCACTTACTTTTCTAAATTAGGTTATGAAACCATAATGCTTCTTGCAGAGAGGGAAGGTTGTTGTTGGTGGAGAAATATCTAGAGGGTTAGAGAACTTATTAAGACAAAATTACCGATGTGGATAGATATAAAGAATAAGGTACCACTACTACATTTTGGGTCAAAATATGATTCCCATTCAATATTTTTAATGTTGGTTTAGAGTCAATGGGAAATTTATTCTTGTCACATAAATGCTGAGTAATTTTTTGTTGAACTATTCACTCGAGTGTCACACATGAGATGCAAAATATTAACTAACTAGACAAATATCTGTTAACAAGAATTTCAAAATAAAACCATGTCAGATAGATGTTGCTTAAGAGACATTAGTTTGATTTACTAGCTATACCTATGACAATAAGACAACATTTAAGATATCGCATAAGAGACGTTAAAGAGGTTTATTTTTCCAAGATATGGTAATCCAACCTTTCATATTCTTCTTAATAAACAACATTTTTTGATAAAACAATTTTTTGTTTGGAATTACTCTCTTCCAATATCAAGAGAAAGTCATGATCCTTTATCCATTGGTTTCAAATATCTAGTGTCTCGTTCGTATTAAATGACTGAGTGATGGTGTCATTAGTACCAATATTGGAATTACTAAAAATGGAGGATATCAATGTCATTGTCACATTAGACAATGGATGACAAAATATGATAGTCGAGATCTTGAAGGATGTTAGAGTTTGGTTAGGATTATGACCTAGATGAGTCGAGTAATAAATGGAAAAATTATGCACTCTAAGGATTGGCAGGTGATGAGTATCCATGGCATAGAAGGGAGGTACAGATCAAGCATCATGATTAAATAAATTGACCAAGGGCATTGCATTAGTAAGGGTCGTAGAAGAGAAATGAGATAGATGGTTTTGATTATTCGAAGACCAATATTGATGACTATCGAAGAATCAGGATAGATGAAGTGCTTGAGCATTAATTAACATGCATCAGCCTGAATAAAAACCACTCAAAGCACATGGCATCTGTAGAGAGATTCATGCTCATGAAAGTAGGTTCATTAAATCATTTCCACCCCAATACTAAAACCATTTACCATGTTTTGTGCAAGCTACACATCCACTGACTATTGGCCAACTGATTGGACAATTGGAGAGATCCCATTGATATAAAGTAGTGTGTTGGGAAAGTTTATTAGGATCTAGTTGTCAGAAGATCCACGACTCAAATTTCTTCAGGCCCCTAAAATTACTCGAGCATTAATTAAAACACACGATCCTGAGGTGAAAATACCTTGGACACATGGCTGCAACCGAATGACTCATGTTTGAAAAATCAGTCTTGCTAAACTGCCCCCACCTTGAGCCTAAAACCATTTATCCATTTCCTAGATATGTAAGAAGGACCCATGTGATGTGTCCTTACATGTCAACACAATGTCTCTAACTGCCACCACTATGTCCTCAATGCTTAAAATAATTTAATAATCCCCCGCATCATATATTCTCGTCCATTATTCTCCTTCCACGTGTCTCATCCATTAAATGCACCAAATTTCAAAATCCAAGTACAAGCCCCCAATATTTGAATTCATTAGTATTGTTTCCAACTATAATTTGAGCACTCGACCTCCTGCATCTTGATTCATAGTTTATTTCAACCTAATTTGACCATTCTGATTGCAAACTACTCCCACATATTGCTCGTCATGGCCTCTATTTCATAAACCTCACCCCCACAGTCCTCCAACAAACCATCCATGCAGGATTATCACCTAGTCAATACTCGGTGTGGCATATATGAGCCTAAAAATTCAATTGCAAACACACAGAAGGACAATAAAGACACAAAAACATGCACCAATGTGGGGAATGACTAGATGAGCATCTAGAGCTCTAGATTAGCTATGGTCATCATTCCTTAGAAGTGGAAATTTTCTAAATTAGTCACATGGTGTGTCAAGCTCTATTCTCCAGAAAAACGAACCATCATCTCCAAAGATGGGTTAGTCATCTGCTTTGTTACTGAATATTTTTTACAATATATGTTGGAGACAGAAGAAGATTCACCTCGGTTGATATTTGCCGAGGGTTCTCTAAGCACCAAATTTAGAGAATTAACTGACGAGGACATAGATATATATACGGTGTTATTACCTCCATAATTAGAATTTTCCTCAAAACTGTTGTTGTACAAGTCAAAGTTATTTTTAGAATCGATTAGGATCGTGCTTGCGATGGTGTGCCGGTTTTTGGGTTATAATCATGATTTGCTAGTGGATAAAACAGTGTTTGGTATGTTTCTTCCCATCAATTTATCATCTCTAGAGTTAACCATTAGGCTATATTTTTCTTTATTTCTCATTGAAATGATACATGATTGAAGAATTTATCAACTATAAATTTTTTTAGGTACCAAACCTATCTCCTGTACATGAGCATGTATCATAATATGGATTCCTTTAGACCCACAACTTTAAAGAAGGTCATATACTACCCCACAAATTAAGGTTTCCTTGAATTTTCTAATATATCCATGCCTAAAGTCTTTTCATTACCATTTGGATCTCCTGATTCCCCTCCTCCTAGGATATTTCTTGGGTGTAAAAATATCCTACTGTCTAGTCCATATACTTCTATAGGAGACTGGTTATGTTATGAATACCACACAGAGTTAAGAGTATATGGCTTAGAGTTACCTACTTATCAACTTCCTACCTTTTTAACCCCCAGGCTATTTTCTTTAGAATACACAAGACAAAGGTTAGATTTTTATTTCATACATTTTGTAAAGAACAAAAGTGTAATTACTTTCAAACTCCCAAAGGGAATAGGTCCTTTTATACTTAAGACCAGGACTGCCCAATCCATGGTTGAAGAGATGCTTGGAAGCTTGAATTTATCTTTAAGTTTTAGTTGGAAATATGATCACCTTGATGTCTTATCTATGAAAAGGGGAAAGGTAAAGATTTCAAAATACCAATATTTACCTCATGAGAAAATATATAAAATTGCTAACCATGAAAGCTAGTGTTATGCACCCAAGTCCCTAAAATAACATAAAAAGAGCAAAAATAGACTAGAAAGAGTAACCACGCCTTGATAATGAAGAAAATAGATGAATGTCGAGCCTCTTCAAGGATGAAACCTCCTTATACAATGTACTAAGTACACAAGACAAGACAAGATGAGATGATTCAAATGAAAATGTATCCTTCCTATATATATGAGACAAACAAGTACACTTACAACTAATGGAATCGAGATGAAATAACTAATATAATAATACTAATGACATTTACCACTAATAGATCCAAGCCGACATCAATAATATGTAATGAGCCACAATGTATGGGGTAATGTGCCAATTTTTAGGGCTTAATATGCCCCTCTCCTTCAGACAAGTGTTGACTTCAACGCTTGATTAGTTGTGGATGCTTATGTATGAAGGAATCATCTTCCCGTGTCGAATATTCATCTGGTAAGCTCTTCCACTTGATGAGGCACTCAATAATAGCCCAATTGTGTAGTTGTCTAATCCTTGTTTCCATGATTTGTTCAGGTTCCAATATGACTTTCCCTTCTTCATCCAGCTTTGGGAAGATAGTTTGAATTTGGATCTTATTTCCTATTACCTTCTTTAAGTAAGAAACATGGAAAATTGGGTGTACCCTTGAAGATGAAGGGAGCTCCAATTTGTAAGTCATACTACAAATCTTCTGCAACAGTTTATAAGGACCATAGTACTTGGGTGCTAATTTATTGTATTTATTGAGTTGCTTGAGGGACATCTATTTGTAAGTTTGCAGCCTCAAAAATGCCCAATTCCCTTTTTCAAAAATTCATTCCTTGTGATGTTGATCTGCTTGTTGTTTCATCCTATTTTTTGGCATAGTTAGGTTGTCCTTCAGTAACTATAGAACTCCTTGTTGTTGCTCTAGGTGATCTTCCACAACTTGAACTTTATATTTTCCTTTTAAGGGAGATGTGATAGATGGAGGATGGTGCCCCTAAGTTCCATAAATGGAGACATTTTTAATGAAGTATGGCAGGATGGTACCACCATTATGCCAAAGATAAACATTTCACCCACTGTGTTTGTTTGTTAGATGCAAAGCAATGAAGGAAGCCTTCCAAACTATTGTTCACTATCTTAGTTTTCCCATCGAATTAAGGATGATAACATGAACTCTGAGCCAACTTGGTATCCAAACAAGAAAATAGTTCAATCCAAAATTTACCACACTCCGGGTATTCCATGATGAGAAGATAATTTGAGCGTTGAGCATGAAGCAAGGTTCACTTTAAAATATTGGTGAAATAAAAGTAAAAAAAATTAATGTTTAATTCCTTATACACTATAGTAAAAACCTAGGTCCACTTGTGTTTAAAGGGACAACATGTGTAAAGGTCAAATGGTGGTAACGTGTCCCATGAAGGAGGTTACTACAAACCACGATCCCCGAGGAGTTGTGATGGACTGTCGTTGATGCATTTGACACGTGATAGGATGGATGATCGTGGAAGCTAATTCCCATAAAAATATGCGTACCTCCAAAATATTCAAATTGATCGCTTCTTCCAGCTTCTAATGTATCCTGAATTATAATCAACATGGGGATATCTTTTCCCATTTTCCTGATTGTCGAGCATGTTTTGAGCTTAATGGTTCAAGCAGAGTTTGCATGGGATTGACGCTATTAAAAAGCTCATGCCAGAGAAGGTAAAAACACCATTGTATGCCACACTATAGTTCAATTTTATTTTACCGGAAAAGTTCATGATTAAGGGAAGCTCAAACATACAGAAGAAGTTAGTTAGAAGAGGGAACACCTGTCCCATTGAGTTGGCAATTTTCAACCAATAAAAAAAATGAGAATTGTCAAAAGTCTATATAAGAAATTTTCAAAGACAAAGCAAGGAGGAGTTTGTGAAATATTTCAAGAGGCCAGAGGGCTAATTATTGCCATACCTATCAGGCCATTTGTATTTCTTTCAACATTAGTGAAACCAGCTAGACTGAAGAGCAATATCTTCTATTTTCAGTATTAAGTTTCTTACTTTTCCATCTCTGGTCTCTTTTGTAATTTGCAAACAATCTTCTATACATGTGAGATCAATTTTCAGTCATGTATGAGTTTCTTATGCGCCTGATATTTTTTATGGTTTGCATAAAGGTTCTTTGTGTAATAACATGGTATGGTGAAAGCTTAACCAGTGGTTCTTTCCCATACCTGATAATGTATACATATTTGTTTGTGAAGCAATTGTTAGTCTTGGATTCATATCTTATGCCCAATTATTTCGGCTGCATTGAATGGTGAAATGTCCTTGATTCATTTTATATGTCTGGACTTTTCAGTTTTTTCGAGTGTCCTGTAGACTGCAGTTGTTTGGTTAGGACTCATTCTTTATTAGTGCCATGTCTTGTTAACTGGTTCTCTGTGTTAGAATATGTTTTCCATCCTTCTACCTAAATGTTTTAATTATCTTATTCCCGACTCCATTGAAAGGTCCCTGTGCTGAAGGTTTGCATATCTCAGTTCCAAATCTACTTGTTTCCAGCCACTATTCTTTGTTCCATCTTTTTAAAATTTAGCATACTCTTTGAGACAAAGAATATCTCATATATCTCAGGGTCTAATAACCTCGACTGTCACTCAGTAGGAAGAAAGTATTAGATTAGTAAATTGATGAGGGAGGCACCTTTGACCTTAGTTCCAACTAGAGGTCTCAAGTCGGGTTGAATGATCATGTATGAGCTTGTGCCACAATCCTGGGACTAACATGAAAAATGGCGCTGTTTCCGAGGAAACGAATGTGAAAGAATGTGAAAGAAAGTTTCCCTGGGCATAATTACAAGGGAAGGTGAATGAGAGCTAGACATATGGCGTCCTCATGGGCGAGTAAGTGATAAGGCTTCTTCTGTATGCAGATGACCTTATTTTGATTGCTAAGTCTGCTCTTGGCTTGCAAGAGCACTTGATTTCCCTTGAGCACTTTTGTAGAACAGTTGGGATGCAAGTAAATACTAGCAAGACTAAAGTGGTAGTTTTCTCTAGCAAAAGAAAACATAAACAACAGAAGTTCTACTTCGAAGACAATACCCTTGAAGTAGTGGATGGCTACAAGTATCTCGGAATCTACTTCAACAAAAGTTTGAGTTGGGAAGGCTGCAGGAAACAAAAAACTCTGGGAGGTTGGAAAGCGTTTCATGCTTCCAAAATAGGTGCAGAGAGGCAGAGTTATGGGACTGAAAAACTATGCAAACCATTTTTGGGCTCTTAGTGATCCTGGTTGTTCTCTATGGTTGTGAAGTTTGGGCCAGCAGTACCTCTAACTTACAGTGGAAGCAAATAGAAAAGATTCAAAAACACATGATCACAAGCAAGTTCAAAATTAAGAGTTCAGTGCCATATGAAATAATGCTAAGTGAAGTGGGGGTGACTTCTATTGAAGCAATCGCTATGGTGAGACTCATAAGATATCTAAAAAGAGTTGAGCAAATAGAAGAAGGTAGATGGCCTAAGGTTGTCTTCAATGACATATTGTGCAAAAGAAAAAAGACTTGGATGCGGCAAAATATTAAATGGCTTAGCAAGTGGGATATGTGCTTGAGCACGTGCCCTACGAATAGTAAAGAAATAAAGGCTTTTGTTATCAATAAGTTCCACAAGCGAACTTGGGATAAAGAGCTCGGGAGAAAGATAAAGTATTATATTGAAGAGTTTAACCCCACCTACGATCAGCATCAAAAGGCGTACATAGGGGCCAATATACCTTTGAAAGCCAAAATTCTCATTGCTCAATTAAGAACTAATTCCCATCAACTCCTTGGTGGGACCAGGCACTGGAAAATGCCAAAAGAAGCTTGGGCAGAAAGAGTGTGTATTTTTTGCACCGCTGGTAAGGTGGAGACAGAAAAACACTTCATTTTAGAGTGTGAAGCTTTCAAGGACAATAGGGACAGGTACTCAAATGTTTTGGCGGATAAATATTGGAATGATTTATTTAACGAAGGGACTGTGGAAAAATTGGGGGCGCTCATCATCAAGTTGAACAGACAAAGGATTGAATTGCAGAAAACAGTGTGCGAGTTGGTCTGTCCCATAGGCTATTCTTAGCCTCGCGGAAGTTAAAATATTTCATTCATTCATTCGTTCTATTCACCTTGGTGACTCCACATTCCATATTCTGGTGACTTCACTGGGATCCTATTCAGGTTCAATGAATTTAGTTGCAACAAGGTATTCTCTAAAATTTCAAATATAGCAGGATTTCCACACTCTGCCTAAGCTTGAAGATTATGATGAAGTTCTTCCTATATTTGATGCAGATGATTAAGTCATGACTGAAATGCAGGTTTGTTTATTTCAAGTTTTCACTGATATTTTGGTTATAGAACATGAAGATCTATTCACGAGTCTCTTTCATGATTCCTAAGCTAGAGGATGTAAAGAATGGGTTAATAATTTTCGTCCACGATCAACTGATTCAGTCATAAGATTTTGTGATGTATTTTATGACAAATGGACAAACGGAAGAAAGCATGTTGATGATGATTTAGTAGATCTCGTACCTCAAATTTAAGAGATGAAGAGACAATTAATGATGAAGATTTTGAATATGCAACTCTAGAAAGAAATGATGACAAAGCATACGAAGATGTTCCAGAAGAGACTCGGCCTCTTGTGTCTTCAAAAAAAGCGATCATGAGCTGCTGCAAGCGCTCGAGCTTCATACAAGTCTGGTTTGTTCATCTGATTTTCAAGATCCTTTAATTATTTCTACTTTAAAGAAAATACATCGACAACCTAAAGAAAGTTTGGCTGAGGAACTTATCAGTAGAACATGTTTGATATTGTTATCATATCTCCATGGTTATATCACGAAGGAATCTCTACTTGAAAAATATTTTCCTCAAAATTTGAAATCTGAATGTCATGATCAAAGAATAAAAGAACGAGTCAATTATCCATCTAATGAGTTTTATTGTGAAGATATCTTTAATTCATATCGTATTAAAGAATATCCATATTAGAATCATCGACCTAATGAAGTACTTGTTAGAGTGGGTGTAGTGTGGCGGAATAAGCTCAAAATGAGTATGCACTTTTGGTTTTAAATCAGCTTACCCTTTCAGTTTGTATATGTACAGAGAATCAGTTTTATTTACAGTCGAAAGCACAGAGATTTTGATGAAATGTGGATGTGGATTCAAGTTTGGTTCCCAGATCAGTGTACTGAGAAGGATCATGTTTCAAATTTCTCCAAGTGGAAGGCACTGGAGCTATTTTCTCAACAGATCATAGGGATCTTTTGTCTCCCATGGATCCTATGTTAGTACTATTTTTTACCACTCTCCGGGGATGTGGTGATGAGAAGAAAATTTGAGCGTTGAGCATGAAGCGAGGTTCACTTTAAAACATCAGTGAAATAAAAGTCAAAAAATATAATTTTTAACTCCTTATACACTATAGTCAAACTGCAGGTCAACGTTTGTTTAAAGGGCCAACATGTGGAAAGGTTAAATGGTGGTAACACATCCCATGAAGGAGGTTTCTCCAAACCACGATCCCAAGGAGTTGTCAATCAAGAGTGAGCACGTGTGAAGAGTGGTTTAGAGGCAACTCCTCCTCAATAACACCAAATTATGGAACGGGCGAATCACCGAGGAGTGGCGAGGGACCATTGTTGATGTATTGGAAGCTAATTCCACCATAAAAGATGCACACCTCCAAAATATTCAAGTTGTTCACTTCTTCCACCTTCTAACATATCCCGAAATTATAATCAGCATGGGGATATCTTTTCCAATTTTCTAGGTCACTGAGATATCCTAGTCAAAGTGTGGTTTGAGCTTAGATGGTAAAAACACCATTGTATACCACAATATAGTTCAAATTTCCTGACTCCATGCCCAATGGAAAGGTCCTTGAGCTGAAGGTTTGCATATTTCAGTTCCATAGTTACTATTGATTGTTTCCAACCACCATTATTTGTTCCATGCTTTTAAAATCTAGCATACTCTTTGAAAATATATCGTGGTCCAAAAACCTTTGTCACTCAATAGGAAAAAAAAGTTAGATTAGTAAATTGATGAGGGATCCCCCTCTGACCTTAGAGTTAGGATGCTAGCTAAAGGTATCAAGTCAGGTTGAATGATCATGCTTGATCTTATGCCAAGTAGCCTAGTATATCTTTGGGACTAACATCATTCTTCCTATATATAGGAAACAAATAGGTATAATTACAACTAATGGACCCAACTGACATAACCAATATAATAATACTAATGATAATTACCACTAATAGAACCAAGATGAAATCAATAATATATAATGAGCCACAATATATGGGGTAATGTGCCAACATTTAAGGCTTAACATGCCCCTCCCCTTCATATAATTGTTGTCCTCAATGCTTGATTAGCTGTGAATGCTTATGTATTAAAGACTCATCTTCCCACGTCAAATCTTCAACCGATAAGTTCTTCCACTTGATGAGGTACTCAGCAATAACCCAATTGCGTAGTTGTTTGGTCCTTGTTTGCATGATTTGTTTAGGTTCCAATATGATTTTCCCTTCTTCATCCAACTCTGGAAAGATATTTGAATTAGGATCTTGTCTCCTATTACCTTCTTTGAGCAAGAAACTTAGAAAACTGGGTGTACCCACTAATACATTTGGGTGGATTTTTCCATGAAATATTTCCATGTTTTGAACATTCGTGGATTAATACTTCATTTTTTTTTTATCATGGCGGAAAAACCATGGCAATATCGACGTTTTTAATTTTCGAGGAACTTTCGTCTCTATATCGACGATATATGGATATCTTTGCACACCCACCAAGCCAATGCCAACTTTCAATGCGCGGGTCAACTCATGCATTTTCGACACATTTGCTATAGTTGCGACAAGGTTCTTGGTGATTGATTGCATGCGGATTGAGCCTGGATTTCTTTATCAACCATATCCAAAACTAGAGAGATCAGCCATACTTTGCTTCTTCAACGGGTGTTTCAACCGGAAAAAGAAGAAAAAATTCTCCTTAAATAACTACTGTTTCTTTAGCAAGGTCTGCTTATCCTCAATCAACAGGGTGAAAAGCGGGAACTAGGGCTACTTAATATTTTGTTGGAACTGGGCAAAACACTTCTTATGCTTTTGCAACTTAATATCATCATTGAAATTCTATCTACGCCTGTAACTACTTCTTTTACTTTATCAATCGGATATTTATTTTACTGGGTTACCAATTCGAAGGAGATCCTCTCCCAGCCAATGATTTTATTGTTCCAATTAAAATCCCACTCATTTCCAGTTTCAACTTTATGCTTACAAAAGCATCGGTTTGATCCCAAATGGGCTTATATTAAGCCTTGGGGATACACCTACAGTAGTATAACTTGTAAAAAAAGAAACTAACACTTGTTCTTCCTCCAAAGAATTAGACACGTACTTTCACCAATGAGCTTCATAATCTGGTCAATAAGCACTGTCACTCCCCCTTACAGCTTCATTTTTACATTTGTTTTCCTTCTTTCCTTTGTGGAATAGGAGTTGCAGGTGCCAACCAGTTTTAAGGGGCACTTCGCGAAACTGCCCACCCCAGGTAGGCATCCATGTTATAGAATCACAAGCCAAGCACACCACAATAGATCTAACCTACACCAGTGGATGGATGGATATACAAATCAATAAAGATAGACGAACTATTTCACCAAGTACAACAACACCTATGGCACTAGACCTAATCTACACCAAGGGAGATACCCTAAAAAGGGGGATACATTCCTGTAGCTTCTTATTTAATAAACTCTGTTTATTATTTTTCACTAACTTTGCAGGTCCATCTTTTGCATATATGGCCATCATAATGAAAATTGAAAGTATGGTCAGATAGCCACCTCAACAAGGATCAGATCCATGTCACCTTTTGAAATTTTTGATACACAAAAATTATCTGGATATCATTTGAAAATAGGATTCCAAACTGTTTAATTTAACACTTAGACAAAATTGTTTTTAACTTGTAAAAACATTTTTTCTTCTACTTTGGTAGATTGATTTCTCACCTCATGTGATCACCATAAAGAAACCTACAAACATGGCAAGATATCCATTTCAACAATGAACAAGACCATATCACAAGATAAATCTATTGACACACACACAACCTCTGGCAAACATTTCAAAATAGCTTCTCAACCTCTTTTGAACATCAAAACATATTTCTTCCCATTTTGGCAGACTCCTATTTCACACGTGTGAACACTCTATGGAGACCTGGATTCATGAGTAGATGGACAACTTACCAAAGAATAGATCCATGACATTTGATAAATTTACTTGCACAAAGACAAACCTTGGCAGGCATTTCCAACTGACCTCTCAAACTCCTGTTTTTAACACTTCTTTTATTTTGTTCTCACTATGCAAAATATTATTTTTCATATTTTTGGCAGATTGATATTTTGCATATGAGACCATCATAAGACAACCTGAAAGTATGGCTGGATAGTTAGTTCACCAAGGAACATTCCTATGCTACCTAATGAATTTTATCATCAAAATAACCCCTCCTTACGGGCATTTCAAAATGCCTTTTCAATTTCCTGAATCTAACACAACCAATTTTCTTGTGTTCTTAAATGCAAAATAATATTTTTCTTACTTTTGGCAGATTTATATCTTTGTCATAAAACACTCCACATGATAACTGAGACTGTGGTTAGATGTACCCATGAACAAACTATAGCCTAACACTTTCATATTATTTTTCTCATCATCCTATGAGATAGGGCGGGCATTTCCCTAAGGCCACTGACGCAGTTTTGCCAGTACTAGAATAGTGCAAAACAACCTAAAACTCTGTTTTGGAAGACCATTATCTTTGTCATCAAACATCTTCTTTGAGAACTAAGACCATGGTGAGATAGCCTCTTCAACAAGCTGTAGGATGATAGCTTTAGATTAGTTTTATCATACACCTATAAGGTACGGCGGGCATTTTCCCAAGGCCACATGAACCAGTTTTTCCAACATAGACAATTTTCCTAGTCTGGTCCAATCTTCCTAAAACACTATTTTGGCAGGTTCATGACTTCTTCCTTAGCTACTTCCAAGACAATCTGAAGACATGGTCAGGTAGGCCAAATATCAATCTACAGGACCGCCATATGGTGCGGGCATTTTCTTCAACACAATTTGTGGCGGGCATTTTCTTAAGGCTACTTGAGCCAGTTTTCCAACACTTAGTCATTTTCCTGTTTTTCACCAAATTACCATATTTTTCCAAAATGATTGTCATTAATGTTGTCATAAATGACAATCCTATTCATCATAGTCTTCATGTTTTTATTTATAGAAATTGGTATATAATATACTGCATTTAGAAATATACTTATATCTAATGTATTTGACAAGTTACTGTTTCGTATGGTGTAGGTAAGACAATTACTTGTCACTACAAGGATTTTTCACTATGAATGAAAATGAAAGGAAGCTTGCTCAGTTTAGAGAGGCATTAGAGGCTAGGGGAGATGGAAAATGTTATTTCCCTTGCTCTGATTGTAGGGGCTTGCAAAGAAGAAGAATTTTAATAATGACAGCTGAAAGACATTGTAGGGAGAAGGGGCACGCCGAAGGGGGTTATGAATATCGTCCCTTGGTAAGAGGTTATTCAATTTTTAATATATTCTCTGTAATAGTCAACATGTCATGAATTTCAGTAAAATGTCTTATCGTTTTATTATATGTTCTATACACACTAATTTTACTACGTTGTTTGTAAATATATAGACAATGCCCCCAAAATGTCCCCTTCCAGAGAGTTATTTGCCAAGTACTAGCAGAAATACTCATTTACAAGGTGACGAACATCTAGATCAGAATATTGAAGCTGATCAAGTTGTTAATGATGATATGGATGGAGATAATGTTAGTGATACAAATCATGAAGATGAGATACATAGATTGATCCAAGACACATTTTCTCCAATGGATGAGGACAACTAGGATGATAGTCATGATGTTGATCCTCTACTCGAGAAGTCACGTCAACCTCTTTATGAAGGCTCAAAAACAAATCTTCTAAAGAGCTTGAAAATATTTTTGCTTGAAAATTTAAAAAAGTTTCACAGAGAGTTAAAGAGCTTGAAAAGAGATTGCAATAAGTGCCTTGTCCAACTCCAGAACAATTACAATCTTCTATGAAAGGCAATAGAGACAATTCAGATTTGTCTTCTGCTCAAGAGGATGGATTGCAGCCATCTCTGAAACATGGTAGACATGTATAAATCAATGTATATATGTATTTATCGATAGTTAATGAAAAACAAATATTTGTATGATGGAGTTTTGTATTTATCGGCATATAATGAAAAATGCTTTTTAATTGGCATATCAATGTATATATGTATTTATCGAAGGTTAATGAATCTTTTTTTGTATAATGGAGTTTTTTATTTATCAGGATATAAGATAACATTATAGAGAATTCATCTCCAAATCCAATGTTTTCGGTGATCAATACGAGACTGCTTGTAGGTTGTGAAAGAAAGCATCAATCTCTTCAAAATAAATTAAATTTATGTATGTTAATTAAATAATAAAATATGTTTTGTTTATATGTCTCTTATTTATTTCATCTTTTTTCAATTAACTGGCTGAGCAATCTCTATTTAAATCTCTGGCTTGTGTAGACATCTGAAAAACTTGTTTAGTATATATTTTTAAGCTATGTGCGGGAAAACTCATACGCTGTGTGAACATGATTTTTTTTCAACATGGAAGGTTAATTTTTCACTCATGTGACCTCCATAGGGAAAACTGAAACCAGGATTGTATAAACACTTTAACAAGGAACAAATACATGTCATTTGATGAATTAATTGACACACACACATCATCTGGTGGGCATTTGAAAATAGCATTTTAAACTACAAATTTACCACTTGGACAAATTTATAAAACCCTAAGTCAACATAAGGGATTTTTATTTTCACCAACTCCTGAACCAATGATACCAGATGATGTAGTACATCCCATTCAACACAACCAAACCGATTTCCCCTTCAAACTCATGTTCTTCTGAGTTGGGCGGGTATTTTACTGGACTGGAGCAAAACAAGCCAGAGGGCACTTTTGGCATACTGGTAACTTCATCTTCAGAGAGTTTTTGGACAAAATAATGATGTGGTTAGATGCACCAATCAACACTCTAGAGACCCATACCCTCAGAACAATTTAATCCATCAACTACTGGAAATGGCGGGCATTTTACTAAGGTCACTTACGCTTTTTAGCATAATTTTTATCAAACCCCAGGTCAACGTGGTGAGATTTTTATTTTCATCCAATTTGAGGTGTGAGACACCCAATGGGTAGAGGCCAACATGGTGATTGCATCAGGATCACTTTCATCCTCTGAAGCTTCTGTGTCTCTCCTTGACGGGAATTTTCTTCTTATAATGAACCCAAATTGAAAAAATAAATGTATAATAATGTGGAAAATAGTAAAACATACCCTTTCCAACTAAAATCACTCAAAAATACCCAATACTTAGGGCTGGGCAGGCAATTCTATGATCTGGGTAAAACTGGGTTGAAAACACAAAAGTTGTTTTTTTGTCAATTTAACTCTGTACAAATGAAACATAATTTTAAAAAACCGAAAGAGGTTTTTGTCCAAAATATATCCATCTTCAACCCCATGGTGTTAGTTTCAACTGATGACAATTGTACGGACTGTGGCGTACATTTGCCTAAGCCCATTTTTGAATATTTACACACTGTTTTTTACGTAACAACTTAGAATTTCAGTCCTTAATTTTGAATTTGTCCAAGATACTTGCAATTTTAGTCATTCATGTTCAATTTGACTGCTATGCATTCCTAGCTTGCATTTTTATGCTTATGGCTTGCATTTTACACCAAGTGTCCATAACAAAAAAAATGGTTAAAATTGCACCAGGTCGACTGTGAGCATATGAGGTTACGTTATATAAAATTAACACAAGGATAGTATTCTCAATATATCTAGCCATCCAATTTCCAAAACCATTTACTATAAACATTTAATAGGAGGGTTTGGCTTGCATTTTTATTAATGTAGGTCGATATTTCATAAATACAAGACAACCATGTAGTGTTTTTGCACAAGAGGCACTTTCTGAACCCAAATTGAAAATATAAATGTATAATAATGTGGAAAATAGTAAAACATACCATTTCCAACTAAAATCACTCAAAAATAACCAACACTTAGGGTTGGGCATGCATTTTTCCGATGTAGGTAAGACTAGGTTGAAAACACAAAAGTTGTCATTTTGTCAATTTAACTCTGGACAAATGAAACATAGTTTTAAAAAAATGAAAGAGGCTTTTAAAAAAAATATGTCTATGTTCAACCCCATGGTGTTATTTTCAACTTATGACAATTGTACGGATTGTGGCGTGCATTTTCCTAATCCCGGTTTTGAATATTTACACACTATTTTTTATGTAACAATTTAGAATTTGAGTCATTACTTTTGAATTTGTCCAAGATACTTGCAATGCTAGTCATTCATGTTCAATTTGACTGCTATGCATTTCTAGCTTGCATTTTCATGCTTATGGCTTGCATTTTACACCAAGTGTCCATAATAGTCAAAAAATGGTTAAAATTGCACCTTTCATAGGTCGATTGTGAGCATACGGGGTTAGGTTATATAAAAGTAACACAAGGATAGTATTCTCAATATATATATCCATCAAATTTCCAAAACCATTTACTATAAACATTTAATAGGAGGGTTTGGCTTGCATTTTTATTAATGTAGGTGGATACTTAATAAATACAAGACAACCATGTAGTGTTTTTGCACAACAGACACTTTCTGAACCCAAATTGAAAAAATAAATGTATAATAATGTGGAAAATAGTAAACAATACCATTTCCAACTAAAATCACTCAAAAATACCCAATACTTAGGGCTGGGCGAGCATTTTTCTGATGTGGGTAAAATTGGGTTGAAAACACAAAAGTTGTCATTTTGTCAATTTAAATCTGGACAAATGAAACATAATTTTAAAAAATTGAAAGAGTCTTTTATCAAAAATATATCTAGAGCTTCAACCCCATGGAGTTATTTTCAACTTATGACAATTGTACGGACCGTGGCATGCATTTTCCTAAGCCCAGTTTTGAATATTTACACACTTTTTTACGTAACAAATTAGAATTTCAGGCATTAATTTTGAATTTGTCCAAGATACTTGCAATTTTAGTCATTCATGTTCAATTTGACTGCTATGCATTCCTAGCTTGCATTTTTATGCTTATGGTTTGCATTTTACACCAAGTGTCCATAACAGTAAAAAAATGTTAAAATTGCACCTTTCATAGGTCGACTGTGAGCATACGAGGTTAGGTTATATCAAATTAACACAAGGATAGTATTCTAAACATATCTAGCCATCCAATTTCCAAAACAATTTACTATAAATATTTAATAGGAGGGTTTGGCTTGCATTTTTATTAATGTAGGTGGATATTTCATAAATACAAGACAACCCTATAGTGTTTTTGCACAATAGGCACTTTCTGAACCCAAATTGAAAAAATAAATGTACAATAACGTGGAAAATAGTAAAACGTAACAATTCCAATTAAAATCACTCAAAAATACCCAATACTTAGGGCTGGGAGGGCATTTTTGTGATTTGGGTAAAACTGGGTTGAAAACAAAAAAAGTTGTCATTTTGTCAATTTAACTCTGGACAAATGAAACATAATTTTAAAAAACTGAAAGAGGCTTTTGTCAAAAATATATCTATGTTCAACCCCATGGTGTTAGTTTCAACTTATGACAATTGTACAGACTCTGGCGTGCATTTTTCTAAGCCCATTTTTTAATATTTACACAGTTTTTTTATGAAACTTAGAATTTCAGTCACTTTTTTTGAATTTGGCCAAGATACTTGGAATTTTAGTCATTCATGTTCAATTTAACTACTATGCATTCCTAGCTTGCATTTTACACCAAGTGTCCATAACAGTAAAAAAAAGGTTAAAATTGCACCTTTCATAGGTCGACTCTGAGCATATGAGGTTAGGTTATATAAAATTAACACAAGGATAGTCTTCTCAATATATCTAGCCATCTAATTTACAAAAACATTTACTATAAACATTTAATAGGAGGGTTTGGTTTGAGAGTACATCAAAACATGTAGAGAAGAATATTACTCTATTATTATATTACTCACTCTATTACTCTATTTCTTCCATGCCAAATTTTTACTCTATTATTTACTCTTACTTTCTTATTTTCAATAAGTATACATAACATGCTAGAAAAATAAGTATACCTAACATGCTAGAAAGTTAACTATATTGAAATTGAAAATGTAAGTTGTGTATAGTTGACTTGAAACACATTTGTAATTTTATTATAGTTTGGAAAAGTCAGAACACATTTGTAATTTTTATTATAGTTTGCAAAAGTCAGAACACATTTGTAACTTTTATTATAGTTTGGAAACGTTTGAACACATTTGTAATTTTTATTTTACTTTGGAAAAGTCAGCGTGCTGGTATCTTGTGCGCGCATTCACGTGCATCCTGTGCGTGCATCCCCTTCTTCCTTTCTGAGCATGCCATCATCCTGCAAAATGGAAACAACAGGCTCATCTTCCATGTCATCAACTGAAACATGGGGTTCTAAAGTTGTTGAGAGGTTCACTGTTAGAAAATTCAGAGAGAGCGTTGCGACATGGAGTAACAGAACCAACTAGCCAGAAGGTATGCTAAATGTCCTGGTCAGAGCATGAGTGCACGTTTTCTTTTTGGTTAGTTCAATTTCAACAATGAAGAGATAGATAATGCCATTTCTAGTTATGATGACGAGTCCAAGGAATTGATTATTTTTGGGAGGAGGGGTTGTCTAGACCCTGATTTGTTGTTAGGCGCAACTAAAATTCCACGTAGGGGGGGGGGGTAATGTTGACCACCAAGAAAACCCTCAAAGTAGAAAAGGGTGAGATGGCAAACAAAATATGTGGAAAAATGGTTAAGGTTTCCCGGAATGGTTTAAAGATGCAAGCTGTTCCACCGGGACATTACAAAACCTTAATTCAAATTGTACTTAAGACAATTATGAATCACCACAAGCAAGATATTTCAGGTGATTGTATGAAGTTGGTGATTCATTGGGTTGAAGACCTGGCCATAGATGTCCCTCATCTATTGGCAAAAAAATTTCATTTTGCACTGCAGGAGAGCAAAATGAAGAGAGTGATGTTTAGTTACCTTGGCACATTACAAAAAATTATTGACTTATATCAACCCAACACTGTAGAAGAAAGCAAATTTAAAAATACATACATTAAGAGGCAGAAAATGGACAAAATTAACCAGGAATTTCCTCAACAATCTCCAAAGGACAATGACAACTCCCTGAAGAGCCTTTTGAGTACTGTACGGAAGGTATGCGAAGTGACCCTGAGGAATTTGATGCTATCTCAATTCTGGCCGGATTACATGAAGGAAGAGAAATTAATGTAAGCGAGATGCATGATGTTGAGTTTAATGAACAGGAGGATCATAGTGATGATGATATTTATGCTCGAGCAGAAATGCCACTTGTTATATATACACCTCCACAATTGGGAGTTGAGAAAACCTCCTCTCCAAAATATTTTTTTGATGGTAAAACTGTTTTTAAGACATTGTTCGATAAAATGTTGCATTTCAAAGAAGAAGTTGAATTTAATAGAATTTTTTTTTCCTATTGGTATCTTACCGCAGTACAGAGCGTAGAACTTTGTAGGGTTAAGTAGATGCAAATTCAGGACCTCTTAAAGGTAGGCAATATTTTTCAATGCTTTTTTTCAAAAAGAAACAGTTGCCAAATTCCTTTTTTTGAATCCTTGTTAGAATTTTCACTATTTACAGGTAATTGCAAGGTTAGAAACAAAACATGCGGATACTATGGAATATTCTATTAAAAATTTGCAAATGCTGGACCTCTTTAAGGTAGGAGGCATTTTCAATGCTTTTTTCCAAAAAAAAGTTGCCAAATTCCATTTTTTGAAGCCTCCTAAAATTTTTCCTTGTTTACAAGAAATTACAAGATTACAAGGATCCCTTGCAAATACTGTGGACAATTTAAGAAGGATAATAGCAGGCAAGGACTCTATTCTTCAGTATTTCAATAAGGAACTAGAGAAAATTCGGGATGAATTTAGAAAGGAAAATGAGAAATGTAGAGAAGAATATATGGTTTTTCGGAAGAAAGTTGAAGAAACCATAAAGACTGGAAGATGAGCTGAAACATCGACCGAAGGTTTTGGACATTCCCCCTCTAAGGAATGTTATCGGACAGGAAGCAATACTTACCGCTGAAGTCAATAAGTTAAACATAATAATTGAAATAATGAAGGCTGACTTTGAAAACAACCTTGTTGAGGACTACAATAAACATCAACTTGAGATAAATGAATATAGAAAAAAAGAGGAAAACATGAAAAACATAATTGCTAAGAAAGATGAAGAGTTGAAAAGAAAAATAGTTGAACTTGAAAAGATTACCGTAGAACTATAGACTAGAGGAGTTGAAAATTTAAAAGAATGTGAAATTGGTAAGGGACAGAGTAGGCATCTGATTTCTGGTGAAATTTATGATATGTCAGCACACCAACATGCTTTAATAAGGTACGAGAGTTCCCTGCAAAATAGAGAGAAGGCACTGGACGTAGCTTTTAATGCAATACAAGCTCATGCAGAAGTCAAAATGGGGCTACAAAGCTATTGTGCCTTCTTAAGAATTTGAGAGAAGTCCTTGATGGATTCTAGTGCAGCAATGAATGCTGGAGTTGATCTCTCTACATGGTCAACCATAATAGAAACATTCACAAACAAGCTAGTTGACAGGGATGATGAGATTAAAGAGCTCAGATTGAAAATACTGGAGGATTTAATTCTGAGATAGAAGATATGAAATCCCAAATTTCCACTTTGCAGAAGAAAAACATGCTTCAGCGAGTAGCAATTGTGTATACTCCAGATAATACAGAATTGAGGGCAAAATAGTTGGAGACAGAGACAGAGCAGCTCAGGAAAAAAATGACCGAAGTTCAGTCTGAGTTGAAACGTGCAAATGATTGTCTTCAACAAAAGGAAAAGGAACATGAAGAGACAAATAAGAAGAATGTGGAATTGATGAAGAAGTACATCCAAGATATAGATAGATTGAGAGAAAGTTTGCACAAATGTGCAAAAAACGTGACAGAATTAGAACGAAAATCAGAACATGCACCTGCTTCAGCTTCGGAAGAACTATAAGCTTCTAGACAAGGCAAGAGACTAGAATGTACACATTTATCTTCTCTAGAAAAGGAGGACTTGCAGCCTAAACCTCCCAAGCAGCATAGAACTATGGAATACAATTATTTATATATGATGTGTATGTAAATACATTTCAAGTTTTAATACATAAATTTATATGTGTGTGTGTGTATTTCTCGGCAATGTATATGTTTTTGTTGCATTTAATGTGAATGGTAATTTTGAATTTAACTTTTCAATAAGTGTACATAACAGACCAGAAATTTAACAATATCAAAATTGAAAACTTAACTTGTGTACTATAGGCATATATATTTGAATTTGTAATAAATTAAAAGAGTGATAGTGATTAGTGGATATGAGATGTTAGTAGATTTGGTGACACAGGTAGATCCTAGTTGTTTGCTTGGAACTGTTGATATTATAGGGATATTATGGGGATGATGGATTGAGAACTTTCAAGTTCTTTATGAGAATTTTGATGCTATTTATTGTTGTATTTATGTAAGTTTCTTTATCTAATGAAACTGAAATTTCAATTCTGGAACAATGTCATACAATTCTACTCATGCAACCAAATTTCAGAGAATAACCCAAAGTTGTAATGCCTATAGAACTGGCCTAAAAAAGACAAAAAATTACAAAATATAAGCAAACACAGAAAAGAACTATACTTTTATTACTGAAAAAAAAAATTACATATTTAATATGCCTTCCATCATTTGTTACATTTCCAAAAGTTGGTAACATAAATGTTAGCACAATAGAATAAATTTTCAATACGACAAGATCACTAGAAATGCTTATTGCAACATAAGTTTCTTTCACCATTTTGCATACAATGTTGCATTTCGATAATTTAGGAATTTTTTCTTTTGTCTTGTCTTGCACTTCTTATAATGACATCAGTTTTTATAGGATTCCTAGCATCCATCTTTTGGATATCAACTACTACCCCTTGAATTTCTTATTTTTCACAAATCTGAAGACATGGTCAAGTAGGCCAAACACCAACCTACAAGACCCCCATGTGATGCTGGCATTTACTCTAACCCAAAATTTAGGGAGGGCATCTTTATGAGGCTACTTAGCCATTTTTGCATCCACTGGTGAAAAACCCTGTTTTGGCAGGCCTGTATCTTTCTCCTCAAGAAAGATTAAAGAAAACTCAAATTATGAATAGGTAGCCTAACCAAATAGCTATAGGACAATACCATGGTACATGAATTCTTCTCAAACCATGAATTGTGGTGGGCATTCTCTTAAGGTTGTTGGGATCAATTTTGACTAAGGCTGTTGGGACCAATTCTTCCTTAAATATACGCTGTAGTTTGGTGAGGTAAGTGACATGGTTGTATGCTCCATACAAAACTCTAGAGGCACATTCTAAATACATTTTTCACATCATCCTATGAGGCATGGCGGGCATTTCCTTAAGGCCACTTGGGCAGATTTAACACCAATTCCATAAACAAATTTCTCAATTTGGTCTAATCTACCTATAACACCCTTTTGGAAGGTCCATAACTTTTTCTTCATCCACTTCCAAGACAATATGAAGACATGGTCAGGTAGGCCGAAGACCGATCTACAAGACCCCCATGTGCTGCGGGTATTTTCTCTAAACCATAATTTAGGGTGAGCATCTTTCTGAGGCTACTTAGCCATTTTTTGCATCCACTGGTGAAAAACCCTGTTTTGACAGGCCTGTATATTTCTCTTCAAGAAAGATTAAAGAAAACTCAAATCATGAATAGGTATCCAAAGAAACTAGATATAGGAAGGTACCATGGTGCGGGCATTCTTCTCAAACCATGAATTGTGGCAGGCATTCTCTTAAGGCTGTTGGGACCAATTCTTCCTTAAATATACGCTGTAGTTTGGTGAGGCAAGTGACATGGTTGTATGCTCCATACAAAACTCTAGAGACTCACATTCTCAATACATTTTTCACATCATCCTATGAGGCATGGCGAGCATTTCCTTAAGGCCACTTGGGTAGATTTAACACCAATTCCATACTTAGACAAATTTTTCAATTTGGTCTAATATGCCGAAAACACCCTTTTAACACATATTTCATTAAATTTGTAATTATTTAGTGGATCTAGAATTTAGAACTTCCGTTAGATTGAGTTCTTTCAAGATGAGGAAAGTCGTAGACTTTGAATCCTTACATAATGTCTAGTAATATTATTTATAGTTTGTATTTAATATTAAGTTGATTAAATTATTTTATGACATAATACCAACATTGTATTTGTTACTACAACAATTAGAAATATTGTCATAGTAATTATTTGTGTCTTTGTTGAGTATATTGTTTTGTTTTTGGAAGTTCGCACCACTTATAATCAATACAGGAAAATATTTTATGACTTTAAAGTGTAAGTTTTAACCTTGTAATGATTAAAATAAATTATGAATTCAAATAGCAACATAACTTATTATTATTGTTGTTGGTAGTGGTAGTGGTAGTGTATTAAAAACTAA
>LPNX010549269.1:367367-391190 GCA_001517045.1 Pseudotsuga menziesii
ATTATGGTTTCTTGTGGAGCTAAACTCGAAGTCAGACTATATATATGTGTAACTTTTCATTTCAATGGGTTATCCTGAGCGCTCGTTACCCGCGTAAAAACTTATATAAAACCCAAAGAATCCATTTTTTTGTGTGGGGGAGGACGTACATATTTCAAAACCTTCTCGTTTTAGGGTTATAGGCCAGGAGGGAGAGGTTACAGAACAAAAAAAAAGTTTCCCTCTGACGGGTAGGAATGCCCTTGGACCCTTTCCCCCACTTCCATAGCTGACTAGTAAGGCTCTGGATCCATAGCTACTCACTTGGATACTTGGATTGGCTTATATCCTTGGTTACTCAGCTTGGTTACCACCCTATACTCCCTAAATAAAAACAACCCGTTTAACCCGTTTGCAGCTTATTCCAAAATATCAAATTTTCAACATATTGGCGCTTCAAGATATCAAAGTTTTGTGTTTTCTTCTTTAAGAAAGCACCATTTTACTTCATTGCCTCCTATTCACCCTCCTTAAGTGTCTTTCTCTCTTTCATGAAAATGAACAGATAAAGCATAATGAATCTGCTAACTGCCAACTTTTTTTTACCATCCACCAGTTGAAACAAACCCTGATCTTTGGCACTTATAAATCATCTTCTTGCACTTCTTGTCAGCAATTAAAATTTGATTATTACTGAAGGAAAACATTGAACTGTGGGCTATGCTTCATTATCCAACTAACAAAAAATAATTTTTTCTGTGAACCAGGGACATAGTCATAAATAACAACCTCTTACGTCTCATCTGAACTTTCCCACTTCTCAATTTTGCATTTTCTCCACCACTCGAATACAGAATTAGAGTTGGATTTGTCCTCAACAAAATCAATATACCAATATTTTTGATTAGTAAAATGTTGTGAGAAACTTGAATTGAGGCTAACACTCCTACTCTCCACCACCTGGCCTAGGTTGAATTGACAGCTAATCAACCAGCTATTGGAACGACCTTTTACTTATTACACAACTGTTGATGAAGTCCAGTTGTTTGACAAACTCACATCTTATCCTTTTATTTAAAAGTACATGCTTATTTTGTGATAAAAGTTTGGTGATAGTTGGCATTCTTCTTTAGTGATTGCGGGTGTGCCAATGGGATGCTGGTTAGCGTCTCTTGATACAATTTCTCATGTCAATAGCTCTCCTGGATTTACCCAACCAAGTGTTCCTACTTGTCATTTTTCAAGATTTCCAACCAAGAAATTTAAAGTATTCTTGTATGATATCTGTTTTCTCCCCAATATATTTTACTCTTTAGGTCCATCCTTTGGAGGCATTTGTATTAGATCACTATGGATCAGAATTCTAGTAGATAGTAGAAGTTTATGCCCACACTCCTCAGAGATCATTTACCAGTAATGCTAGGCTTTCTGGTAAGTAGCTCATTTTTTTGATGAATTTCTACCCAACCTCCATAGTTTACCCTCAGCCTTACTAACTGCTTCAATCGCACATACTTTGTGAATATCCAAAATTACAATGCAATTGTTTGGATAACAATTCCCAAGGTTTTAGGATGAGAAATTCTGATTTTGAAACAAGGATTGACTTTATCGATATGGCTGGAAACCTCATGGAGAAGATCAGTGATCAATCATTGAACAAGAATTTTATGATTTTTCTCAGCGTTGACCTGAACATTGCGCTCATGGTGATCGGATCGATGTAAACAAAAGGAATTTGCATGCAACTGGATCGCTGTCGACCTTGACCTCTGCATCGACCTCTGGCTCCTGGTGTAGGGTGCGACCCAGAGCTGCCATGAGTGCGTTTGGGGGTGGGGAGCCGCCTTCCCCCACTTTGATCTTGGCTAATGAGGCCTTCATGAAATTAATCGGGCAAGCTGGGAAGAAACCAACCTTGCTTCCTATCCCAAAATTTGTAAAGAAACTGGATGAAGTTCCTGAAATTGCTTTGCCAGAAGAGCAACCCATTAAAATTTCCCTAGCACTAGCTACAAACAAACTGGCTACAAACAAAGCTTGCTAATAATTTTTGTGGAAAAACAATGCATTTAGAAAAAATCTTAGCGACTAGAAGAATTTCACTGAGAGATTAAAGTCAAACTCAAAAGAAAAGATGCTTGATGAAGATCCAAAGCCTACCTCTCCTGAAGTGTTGAATGTGGTAAGGACATGAGAGTATGACTGCAGGTTTATTAGAGGAAGTCAAAAGAGACTTTTTGAAAAGCATTAAAGGTATTAAACCCTCTAGTTGCAGATTGGAAAAAAACATACTAAAAGGTAAACAATGATATTATGCCCACTATCAAAACATGCATCGAGCTAGTCAATGGCCATATTTCAATAAGTAAACATTGCACAATGAGCCATGCATGGAAATAAGGCATGAAGTAAAGTATTTCTTAGTAATTCATCTCGAGAAACAATTATAAGAAAATATGTTCTCAAGGAAAATGAACACGATGAGATGGAAACTATAATGTCATATTTGAGTTTGAAATATTGGAGCAGAGGAAGTAAATTCAAAACTTAACATCCAAAAATTGCCAAAGCTCTAGCACTATCTTACAAATGGTTGAAAAAATTCCCCTACTCAAACGTCTAACAAAAGACAAAAGAGTTTAGATGTGTAAGAATCTATGTGTTGATAGATTCTATCATTCTAATCGTATTTCTCCGTCGAGATTAATGGACATATTGACACAATAAATGAGCTAAAGATGGTGAATGATCTTGGATCAAAGTCCAGATATACGGAACGATTATAAGCAGGAAACAAGCAGTGGTCAGTGCTAGTGTCTATGTGCAAAACATAGAGTTCCATTAGGATATAAACCCACGTAATATTTATGGAAGGCAAGCCATAGGCAAAACCTAAGTTGTTGGGAGCGAGGAGCAAAGCGAAAAGCAAAATTTTCAAAAGCTCCCGTTTTGGGAGCGTTTCGCGAGCGGTTTTTAGATAGTATATACTTTAATATAATTTGATTGATTTATATCTAAAAAAATATGTAGGATGTTGAATTAGCTATAGAAAACATGGATTAAACCATATAACATCAATCATCTAAAAGTTATAACTTATAACTTCTAACGTTGTCATCAAATGATCAACCATAACAGCTTTTATAGGAGCTTAGTAAAGAAGGGAGGTACCTTAACATTGTCATCAAATTTTCAACCTAGTATAGGAGCTTTTAGTATAGTAGAGGTAGGGGGCGCCTTGGGAGCACTCTGGAAGCGAGCTTTAGAAGGGAGCAAGATTTAGGAGAAAGAGCCAAGGGGGGGAGGGCATTCCCACGCAACATAGGGGAAAACAGCTTACATTTTCAAGAAAGTGACTCAGACGTTAGAAATGCAAACACCTCAAGAGCATGCATACCTAGATACCTAAACTCTTGAACCTTGATATAGGGTTAGGAGCAACTATAACATAAAATGCTGAAGATCTTCCAAAATGTATAATTGTGTCGAAATTATTTTACAAAAAATGTCAGTAAAGCCTTAAAAATTAAAATACATCAAAATTCTAGCATGCTAAACTCAGATTTGTCATTTCAAGAGGACAGCAAGAAATCACAACTTCAAAAATATCTCAATAACAACTATGTCAAACAAAGTGATGCAGTGACAACAAGGACAAAATGTAGCGCATAGTCTTTTGACACAAATCAGAGTTAAAAAAGGAAACAATGTAAAACATCAAAGGTTGAAGTTGATATATTCAAAGAGAAAAAAAATTGCTTCAGACTGTTAAATAGTAAAGTGGTCCTAATGCATATCTACTGGTAGATGCCCTTTTTGGTTGATCAGGTTAAAAAAGTTTCACAAAGTCTAGGGGAACAGTAAAACACAGCAGCGAGGAGACAAACGATTACAACCTTAAGCATTGATAGAGACCTTCAGTGGCCTTCTGCTCTGGAGTCATGCATTTATCATCATATGGACATAGTTCATCTTGTTAAAACAACATATTTGACTTGTTTCTATTCCTGGCATAAATGAGATTCTTCAGAGATGAACTACATTATGATCATCTGGCAGACTAGCTGCTGGTCTAAAAGCAGCTTTACAAAATGATAGCTCAGCGTTTGATGCAGACCGTTTGAAAAGTTACAAAGGTCCTCAATTAAGTAAATTACTTAATTGGTCACGTCCTCTTCCTTTGGAGGATGAGCATGTTCGATTGTTGCACAAGGTTGGAACAGAGTTGGAGAAGAGCTTTGAGGGAAAAGCAGCTACCCTTGTGGCTGCTGCTAGTAATTCAGCAGTATGTCTAGTAGAGTTGGCCACATGTCACTTCACTGGATTTTGGGGCCATTCCGTATACAACGGGCACCAAATTTGTCTCTACAAAAAGGCACAGATATTTGTAGAAACTCTTGTTCTAATTGAGATGGAGATGATGAAATGGTAAAACAAGGCCGTCCTTTGTGCTGGGTAGAACACCATGTCTTTGGACAATGACATGGGCATGGATAAGGTTGAGGCCAGTCTCAGAACTTGTGGCAGCAGATTATTTGCACCTGGCTATTTTTGTATGGGCTACCTTGATTGCTAACCTGGAAGAGATTGGGTACAAGGAAAAATCAATGCACATGGCTGCATATGATTGGATACTTTTTTTTCAAAACACAGAGGTCCATGATCAAACATTGAGCAGGCTGAAAAGTAACATAGAGCTTATGGTGAAAAGTGAAAACAAATAATCACAGAAAGTGGTTGTCATACCCCATTCAATCGAGGTCCTTTACTTTTTACACTTGATGAAGTGGATGTAGAAACTAGCTCCTATGGGTGATGAAGGTTCAGGTGGTCCAGATTGGTGTGCTAAACATCGAAAAGCTGTTATGAATATTGGAGGTCCACTCCTTGGTTTCCCAAAATATTTCTCAGTAATTTTTCCAGCAGAAGCTAAGGATCTTAATGTTAGAGCAGTAGCTCCTGGTGTTGTAGACAATGAGCTTTTTGGGCGACATACTCTGCCGCATCTGATGTGCATGACTCACACCTAGAATTCAACCATGTAATTGTTACCTAAAGGTGGTGAGACAATTTGGGGGTAATCTAGACTGGGCAGAAGAAGAAAGGTATCAATGCCATCCTAAGGACAAACATCATAAGGTACACAATGAAAATAATTCTAGTACGTGAACCCTAAACCTCTCAAAGGAAACCTGGAAGAGATATGGAAAGGATGATTTCATTTGGAAAGGATGGAGCAGAACTGCCTTCAACCAAGCTAGTCATGAGAGATTACAAGGCCAGTTTTGAAAACAATGGCCTCCCCAAGTCAAATGTATCCTGTGGAGATGTCTAGACTGAGTACCATGAAATGACCTGGGAGAGTATTGAGGCTGTTTCTAACCATAAAGTACACCACAGAAGCTATCTTAGATCTGCTACACTTTGTTGCTCCAAACTAACGCAACGACAGGATGATCATTTTTCTTATGGCATTGCAGACAATTTGGATGATCCAAATTACAAGCATTACAAGTACTAGTCTAATCCTCTTGAGACAAAACTGCCAAACACACCAAATACTGAAATATACTCTATGTATGGTGTTGGAATTCCTACAAAAATATCATATGTTTATAAATTGTCCATTCAGGCATGTCAACCTATATAAGGGAGCACCTCCATGCCCCACCTACAAACATATTAGAAGGACTTGGTACCCAGAGTTGTGCTCATGTTGGCATAATTGGGGAATTTTAGATCAAGCATAATGAGGATTCTTATATCAATTGAGGTTATTGCAAAAAGGTTTGACCAAGTATCTCTTACATCTCACTCGACAAGTAGAGAAAGAGGCTGCATGTATCACTTTCTGGTCATCTTGAGTTATCCTATATTCCATGTAGGACCAAAAGGTGGATGTCCCATGTCCCACACCAGAAGGCATTCAGCCAACCAATATTGGGGTCCCGTCCAGGTTCGAAACTCAGTTACCACGTCTTGCGTACTTGTGGGTGGTAGCATCAGGCTCAGGTTTATCGTGGCAGTCTCTTCTAACTTGAACCCTGGTCTCCTCGGTGAAAGACACTAGGGTCTACTGATTCTCCTCAACCCTCAGTTCATATATTAAATTAAACCATGCAGCCAGTAAAGACGAAGGTTAGATGTGTGCTATGAGTAGTTCTCATAGCAGTTAAATATCGATCTGTTAGACAGAAGTTAAGACAAGTTGTTATGCCTAATCTATTATTAAACAACAACTAGTTGCTAGGATGTGAGTTGTTGTCTTGAGTTTTCACGCTAAATTAAGGGTGGCAAGCTGGCAGCCGGCACAAACAAATTATGCCACGAGTAGACTTCAGTAGAATCACACAGGTTTTGTAGTTGAACTTTGAAGTATGGTCCATGAAATAGCGATGTATTGGTTTGTGGATAAAGGACTCGTGATAAAGGATTGTAGGAAGGAAGAAAAAAGACCAGTGGGTGAGAAATGAATCCAGATATTGCATTTCTTTGACAGGCTAGCTCACAAAAATAGATGAAAAAGCTTGCCAAAATTATGCATTACCTATCTGGGTAAAACATGTTACAACTGTGACTCTGCTCTTTGTCATTGATGCTACATGTTACGTCATTAGATAACTTACTAGGTATAATCCCTGCTTCTGCTAGACCTGACTCAATCAAGCTTTCATAAAAGTCAATGTAGTTTCTAAATACCTATTAGAAATTTATCACCAATCCCTACAATCAAAATCATAAATAGAGAAACTCAAACCTTGAATATAAGGGAAATCTGGACTTTGTGGTGTTATATCATCAAAGGGAAGTTGTGTAACACCTTCAATGTATACTGAAGGAAACAACTTGTTGCTTGGCCTTCTGCACACGTGATATTTAGAAGATTATAGTTTATATAGACCTCTTGAAAATCTGTTGGGAAAATGGGTTTAAGATTTGCACATTCAGTTCTTTGATGAAAACCATATTTTTCTTAACTTTTACCTTGACAATAGTGAATTTCAAGAAAGAAACCATCGGGTATATTCCTTCCTAGTACATAATTCTCTAGGCTGAATATGTGATTCTACAATCTGTACATTAAATGAAAGTGAAATGAATATTTGGCATCACACTTCAATTTCCTTAAGATATGACAAAAACATATAAAAATTGCAGCTCCTATGATACATAGCCAGGACACAAGATTAAAAGCATTCAATAAATGTTGACATATGGTTTAGATTGTACAAACTAAAGATAACTTAACAATAATTTCCTAAATTAAATGAATTGCATATTCTCCAGTCTGAATATGTGATTCTACAATCTATACATTAAATGAAAGTGAAATGAATATTTGGCATCACACTTCAATTTCCTTAAGATATGACAAAAACATATAAAAATTGCAGCTCCTATGATACATAGCCAGGACACAAGATTAAAGCATTCAATAAATGTTGACATATGGTTTAGATTGTACAAACTAAATATAACTTAACAATAATGTCCTAAATTCAAATAATCTTTTTCAGTACCTTTTAGCCCGAGTTGGAAAGAAAGAGACATGAAAAATAAAAGACGTGACTTGCAACTAGGAGTTATGTATGTTGTGGTTTCCAGAATATCCATAATAGAGTGTTGTATTCATTTGGACATTTGTTTTGGCTCCTATAGAATCTTTGTTTTGGCTTTCAACAGTCCTCACAAACTAAATTCCAACTCAGCAATACCATCAGGATCATATCGCCACTCAATTAATTTACATCAGCATCCAAACACGTCAGTTTTAGTGGCAGTTGTATCATCATCAAATGCTACTTCTGTGAGGTCTGATCTTGTGCATACATCTTCAGGTCAAAATTTGGCAACTATGGCACAGTCTGGTGGAACATTGGATCTATCAAACCTTTCACTCGGGCTGAAGAAACTAGCCTCATTTCATTGGAGGCTCTGCAAATGAAATCTTCTTGTTCAACATCATCTGCTACTGAGAGAATTTATGTTCAACTCCTTTAGCTGTTTTAGTGGCTACCAGCGGAGACATATTTGGTTCACAATTCACTACTGTGACTGAACTGTCAGCTACAAAGAAGTCTGATGCTGCAGTTAAGAATTTGCCAATGAACATGCCCAGCCCAGAAACAGTTGTTCCTAATGAAAATATTATTTTTTAACTTCTGTTTCTGCCCCTGGTATTTTTTGGATCCATTACACATAGCACTGAGAAGTGTAGATCCTTATATTCTTTGGCAGAGAGGTTAGATCGCTCTATATACTATGTAGATGATGAAAACCTAGGAATAGGGGGTGTGTAATAGGATTTGGATCCATATGAGGAGGCGATTGCATAGGCCCCATATGATGTTTCAATTGCAATGAGATTGGCCATCTTTCCCATGACTGTACTTCTCCCAAAATATCATGGTGTACATACTGTCGAATGAGCACCCACACTATGTGGGAATGTATTGAATTGATTATGAAATTAGAAGATCATGTAAGAATACAAACCAACTTTATCGATTGTAAACAACAAGTAGACTAAAGTGCAGCAAGATTTGTTGTTACTCGGGTAGGCGGAAGATATGGATCAGATCAATGATGATCAAACTTCTCAGTGATTAGGAAGGTAACACTAAATTATACTAAGTATATTCCATTTGAATAGAAAGAGATCTACCACAAGGTTGCTAACATGTTTGGTTGAATACCAACCCCACTAGTCTAAGAGGAAGCATGACCATCTCACCAGTATAGGAAGAATGACACAAGAACTCATGGAGAAGAATTAGGTAATGACAAAGCAATGGAATTTGTTTCATTATGGCTCCACTTACTAAAATATATTATGGAGGATGAGAATGTCACTCAAAATTTGCTTGGATCACTTCAGAACCTACACAATGTTATAGAAATTCGCTGTGAGATATGCACCCCACTGTTAGAAAGAAACCTACATTTGGTATGACAAAGGTGAACGAATAGGACTAGTTGAGAGTTCCATCTAGTTAACAAGTAAATGGATATAATATTAATAATGTGATGTTGGACTTGGGTTCCAATGTCAGTATCCTGCCAAAGAAGTCATGGGAAGAAATGTGATCTCTACCTCTTATCTATTTTCCCATTCAGTTGAGGATAGAAAATTTGTACCACATTTTTCCCATTAGTTGTGTAGAGAAAGTCTAAGTGAATATGGGAGGTGTCAAAACCACCAATTTTTTTGAAGTAATAGATATCACAGGAAGAACAAATTCATACCTAGAATTTCTAGGAATTGAATGGACTTACGAAAACTATGGGATAAATGATTTGAAAAACTAAACAATGACCTTCAAGCATGATGGAATGAAGGTAAAACAACCTGTAGATCCACACTAAGGCTTTTTATACACAAATAAAATCCAAGAAAATATGGAACGAGATGTCTTGAAAAACATATAATAATTATGTCTTCGGTTCACTATACATAAAAATGAGAAGTGTAGATCCATAGACGCTTTGACAGAGAGGTTAGATCGCTCTATATACTTGACAGATAGGTTAGACAATACATACTATCGTACAAGCATAAAAAATATGGAGTAATTTATTGAATTGATCATGAAATGGGAATATCGTGTAAGGAGGCCAACCAAATTTATCGATTGTGAACCAAAAGAAGACTAAAGTGCAGCAGGATTTGTTGTTACTCTGGTAGGATGAAGAGTTGGATCAGATCAACGATGACTACAATTTCCAGTGATTAGGAAGGAAACACTAAAGTAGACTAAGTATATTCCATTCCAATAGAAAGAGACCTAATAGGAGGTTGATGACATGTTTGGTTGAATACCAATCCCCCCAGCTTGAGAAGAAGCATGACCTTCTCACCAGTATAGGAAGAATGACACAAAAAATCATGGAGAAGAATTAGGTAATGGAAAAGCAATGGGATTTCTTTCATTATGGTTCCACTTTGACAATGCCACTCAAAAGTTGCAGGGATCACTTCACAACCTAAATGATGTTATAGAAATTGATTGTGAGATGTGCACCCCATTTCTAGAAAGAAAACTGCAATTGGTGTGACAAAGGTGAAGGAACAAGACTATTTGAGAGTTGCATCTAGTTAACAAGTACATGGCTATGATATTAAGAATGTGATGTTGGACTTAGGTTCCAATGTAAGCATCCTGCCAAAGAAGTCATGGGAAGCAATGGGATATCCATCTATTATCTATTTTCCCATTCAATTGAGGATGCAAAATCTTTACCACATTATTTCCATTAGTTGTATAGAGAATATTGAAGTCGATATGGTAGGTATCAAAACAACCATAGGTTTTGAATCAATAGAGATCATGGGTGTAACAAATTCATACCCAACATTGCCAGGAATCTAATGGAATTACGCAAACTATGGGATAATTGACTTGAAAAACTAAACGATGACCTTCAAGACTGATGGCATGAAGGTAACACAACATATATATCCAAACTAAGAATTGTGATACACAAAGCCAATGCAAGAAAATATGGAACGAAATGTCTTGGAAAAAAAATATTTTCTAAGATCAATAAAAAGGGAAGATTAATCTGGAGCTGAATATTGTAAAATGGAACCAGCTGATTATGAAAGGTTTATGAACTGCTTGATTTGCACTCTAGATACATTGTTTTGACAGTTTCCCATCTATTCTCAGAAGAGAAGACATCATTCAAACTTGATGAGCTTCATGGAGAAGACAATACTTAGTCACTAGGTTGACACGTCCTTAGAATTAAAAGTTCATTCTGTTAAAACTTAGTATCTTTCTTCTCTGAAAGCATTCACAAAGTTAAAAACCTCTACTAATGGAAATCGGGGGCGATCTAGCTGATTAAAACCTCTACAACTGGAAATCGGTGGCGATTGAAGGGTCCCTTTATGAAAAATTAGTGAAATCGACCCTGTGTGAAGTTTATAGGGATGGAGTATACAAGGAAAATAAGCTAAGAAAAATATTGTTGCAGAAGATTGAGAAAATACCTAAAACGTTCGTCCTGACCAGAATGCAACACAACCTAATCTGTGAAAGTCCCTTTATGAAAAATTAGTAAAATCGAGACTGAGGAGATGCAGGTTGATACCCACGCGCCGCTATGAAGTGAAGTTTTCCAACCCATGACTGAAATTCCCGACCTGATCGAGCAATATGAAGTGAAGTTTTCCAACCCGTGACTGAAATTCCCTACTTGATCGAGCAATTTCTCTTCCCGGCAAATGAGCAAAAACGATGATTTCAATGTCATTAGCCATATACCCTTTCAAGTTTTCAAAAGATATTTGTCAAATTGGGGGAAATTAAGTTTAAGGATTTTTTCTTAATTTATAGTGTCCTTGGGGGAAATTAAGTTTAAGGATTTTTTTTTAATTTATAGGTGTCCTTAGAATGAGTTATGAGTGATTTAATTTACCATTTTTATAGAAAATTGTTGTGTTGTTTTGAAAAAAAAATTATAAAACTAATTAATTATTATTTTTTGAAACTATGGAAGTTATTTTAAATGGTCATGTTATTTTTGTGACCATTCATTGAACTTATGCAAATATTTACATAGGGGAAAACCAAAATTTTTTAGTCACTTTGCTAGGGTTTCAGCTCGCACGTTAGGGTTCTTGGGTTCACCTCTTCTGCAAACGTCATGGCCGCCATTGATGGAGGTTCCCAACCGCCCTCCTCCTCTGTGCTCCCTCCTAAAATCAAATATTTCACGCGCCTGGTTCCCAACCGCCCTCCTCCTCGCCTTTCAAAAGAGAGTCTCCATATACATGAAGTTGTCAAACACCATTTTTAGAATCTTGTATTTAAACCGAATTCTCCATTTGATAAATTTGTAGCATTTATCTGCTGCTGCAAACAACTCATTATTTTATGCTGCATGCTTTCAGTCACAGCATTCCTTCCTATTTTTTAAGCAACAGTTAAGCCAGATTTCTCTTTTTTGTGAACATAGGTAGCTTGTTCCATTAAAATAGTCCTTTTAGCGGAATATAAGCAAATTATATCACCTATCTTGTCACAGATCATTGTAGCATCCTTGTCCATATTCCTTGCTCAATTTCCTTTATTAAATGGCCCAAATTAACATCTCCCTTTAGATACGCCAGAAATAAAGGACATGGTTTTCAAGGTGAAAGTAGGCATGAAATTTGTATTTTGAACATTATAGTCAATTGTTTGAAAGTGGTGTTTTTAGTAGACAAACTTTAAACCCATATATTTATAATTTAATGAACTACTAAAGGAATTTATTGTAAGGATAAGAGTAGCATGGCCTCATTCAAGATGGTGAAATTTGTAGTGAAGGTAGCAACCAAAGTAGTTCTTTTGACTCAGTATCCCATCTTGTAAGAAATTCTAGATGTTTTTTCTTGAAGAGTTGCATGGGATTCCTCCCAATTGTGATTTGGTGTTATTTGTTGAACCAAATACCATATAAGTTCCCTTATTCAATGCCCATGCTTGAATTTCATTATTTGTAGATGCATATGAAGAATTTTTTGGATTTAGAGTTGATCCAACCTAGCATGTCACCTTGGGGAACACCAATTATCTTTGTGAGGAAGAAGGATGGATCCCAGATGTTGTGTATAGATTACATAGAGTTGAAGGAAGGGCAGGTGTTTGCTAATATTATATTATGGAAGAAGGAAGGATTAGATGATCATACCCCAATCATAGATCAATATTAAAAAACATTAGGGCCCCTTTAATATAATAAAAAATCCATAGATATAAGGAAAGGGATATTGGTTATATATGGTGGCCTTAATATTCAACTCTATGTAATCTAATCACAACATCTGGGATCCATCCTTCTTCCTCACAAAGATAATTGGTGTTCCCCAAGGTGACATGCTAGGTTGGATCAACTCTAAATCCAAAAAATTCTTCATATGCATCTACAACTAATGAAATTCAAGCATGGGCATTGAATAAGGGAACTTATATGGTCTTTGGTTCAACAAATAACACCAAATCACAATTGGGAGGAAGCCCATGCAACTCTTCAAGAAAAAACATCTGGAATTTCTTACAAGATGGGATATTGAGTCAAAAGAAATACTTTGGTTGCTACCTTCACTACAAAGTTCACCATCTTGAATGAGGCCATGCTACTCTTATCCTTACAATAAATTCCTTTAGTAGTTCATTAAATTATAAATATATGGGTTTAAAGTTTGTCTACTAAAAACACCACTTTCAAACAATTGACTATAACGTTCAAAATACAAATTTCATGCCTACTTTCACCTTGAAAACCATGTCCTTGACCTCTTTTCATGAAATTTCATAGACCAATTGCCAAGGAACCTAGAACCTCCAAATCTACCTACGAATCCTTTTATACATGGACTTCTTCCAAGGATTCTAGAATTTCCTTCAAAGAAAATTTAATATGAACATTTTCTTGGTAATTTAATATGAAATTTAATAGTATTAGTGAATGATTGTGTCCTTTTCTCCTATGTTATGTGCCCCCTTAACATCTATTTAGCATGCCTTCTTCATTTATCCAACCCCTACGGTGTCCTCTTTTGATTTTTCCAGTCTTCCTTACCATGAATGTCCCCATAAAAGGTTTCCTATATTGCTATGTACCCTTGTTTTTCTCTTCCTTCTTAGCCTCAATATTTTTCTAATCCTTCCTTCTTCCATAATATAATATTAGCAAACACCTTCTCTTCCTTCCCCTCTTCCTTTAGGGTAACCCAACAATGCAAATCATTTCCAAATTAGGCTTGGCTTGCTATTTCCTTTCTACATTTCGCCTACCTCGTTTACTTTTGGTATTCTTCCCTTCCTATTCTCATAGAACTCCACACACATAGGGAAATATAACTAAGTTATATGGTCATTAGAAAAACCTTTAAATCATGAAGAGAACAAGATAAGGGTATCCCCACAAATCCAAGGTCCATTAGAAACAATGTCGATACAATGCAATTAGGCTTTAGACGCTATGGTTGTGCCACTCATATGGATTCAATACATCTTTAATTCAAGTCCTTTTCATGGCCTTTGGAAACATCCCACCAACAATGTGCTCATGTAATGTATATGTTATGTATGATACTCATACATCTTCATACTCAATTATATATGGCCAGGGTTTCACTTGATTACAAGTTGTCTACAAGCAGAATAAGGAATGAGGTAATGCAACAGTATGTGTGGTTTACGAAGGCTCCATGGTTGATGTGGCTCAATTTTGTTTTGGCTTTAGTTAGGCTGGGCTTCCCACAACAAAATAAGCATATTTAGTGCAAACACTATTAGTTTATAAACAAAGTAGCAGTGCATGGAAGTCAAATCAAAAGGAGCCATTTAACAGTCCAAAAGACAACATAGAAGCCTCTTTGTCCTTAAAAGACCAAAAGGAGCCATTTAATAGTCCAAGGAGATAATCATGCCCAAGTTTGGACCAACAGAGAACTTCGGTTATAAAGACCACAACCAGAAGTTAACATTGCTTACCCTTCCATTACAACCACTCCAGTGAGTACTTAAATTTAAGCCATGTCAAACTTCACCTATGCAGCTTGTGAATCCTCAACTTGTGTGTCCATTACTTCTCGATGCATAACAGGGACAACTAGATTTTAGTGCAGAGAAAGATATCTGCTCAAACAGTTTATGACAAGAAAATTGCAAATTTACTCCGCAATACAATGCCAGTCTTTTTGGCGTATCTAAAGGGAGATGTTAATTTGGGCCATTTAATAAAGGAAATTGAGCAAGGAATATGGACAAGGATGCTACAATGATTTGTCACAATATAGGTGATATAACTTGCTTATATTCCGCTAAAAGGACTGTTTTAATGGAACAAGCTACCTATGTTCACAAAAAAGAGAAATTTGGCTTAACTATTGCTTAAAAAACAGGAAGGAATGTTGTGACTGAAAGCATCCAGCATAAAATAATGAGTTGTTTGTAGCAGCAGATAAATGCTGCAAATTTATCAAATGGAGAATTTAGTTTAAATACAAGATTTCTCAATGGACCACTTTCCAAGGGATCTACAACCTTCATTGTCTCCCCTTAAAATCTTGGGAAATGATTACCAAACATGATCTCATACAACAACTTTTTCTAGAACTTAACTCAATGGGGTCATTGAGTAACATGGTGGCTCTAAATTGATTCCCTTGGCCTCGAGCAGGTGGTTTAAAAATTTATGTCAAATAAGTGTATACCATATACCATCAAACAACTAAGGACCCACATTAGAGAGAGAGAAGAGGTTGAGATGCATTGTGCACATTATACTTGGTTGTCAGCTCACACGACACATGATTAGGAGCTGGATTGGGTGTTGAGCCCAATGTGGTTTGGGTTTTGGAACTTAACTTGGATGGTATAACATGGGAGGTACTAAAGCATGGTTGTCTTGTGAAATAATATAGAGATTGGCTAAGAACTAGTTTAAGTAGGAAATATGTGGTGCCTGGTACCAATTGAGGGTTCCCATTGGATGGAGAAAATTGTTGATTCATGGTAGGAAAACAACAATTTTTAAAATTTCTTCTTCGTTACTCAACCCTTATTGTTGATATTTCTGCGGGTTTGTAGACTCAGAAAGATCAATACAAATGTAATTGTTCCTTGAGAAATATGGACTCATATCTTGGTTGATTTATGGGTAGATCCATTGCAATAAATTCAACTCTTTAATTCCGATCCCAAAAGTGTGGGTTTGTTAACCTTGTCAAATAGGGCATCTTGATATATTTAGTTTTCCTCAAGGGTGGATATCAAGGGTGGTTTCCCTAAATTCTAGTAATGAAAAATAAAAAAAAATTGGCCTTCTAAAACACACATGTAAAAAGAATAATAAAAACACAAATACTAAAAATAACATTAAAATAAAAAATCATAAAAAATAAAACAAAATCATAAAAAAAAAACACAAAATCATAAAAAAATCTCAAAATCAAAATGCAAAACTCGCTAGGGTCAGTCATCATTTCCATCCACCAGAAATGATTTCACCTTGAATCACAAACTGGAAAAGACAACACATGAACTTTGGTTTTGTTAGGGGCAGGCAAGGGAAAGGGCAATTTCACCTACTGTAAGTTCCACACCCGCACACAAATATACAAAGAAATGCAGAATCTTCAAACCGGATCAACATCTCCATTTGTTTATGGTTTTTGAATCATATCAGTTTCCAACCAGGGAATCCATTTTGTGTATCAGTGGGGGTGGATCTGGTTGAAGGAATCATCAGGGTTTACATTGGAATTCCATTTCCCAATGAGAAGGGCATACTGCACCTTGATACCAGTCCACTAGAAGGTGAGTAACTCCAAACACAACCAATCTTGTTGTATACAGTGTATCATATGTTATTGCATAAATTGAAGTGAGCTTGCATGGCTTGGTTTAAAGTTTAAACTTTCAATCAACATATAACAAATGTCTGAAGATCAATCTCATTCTCAATAGCGTGTTTTTGTATGAAGAGTGTACAATCTCTTACATTTCCCTTGAGCATATATGACACATGGGAAGCTCTTGAAGTGTTCCAAAAGGAGTTTAGGGAGCATCCTCTATGCCTCGAGTCTATTTTTCAAAAAAATAATGTATTTAATATGTATACATATTTATACATAGTCTAAGACATGGTTTATATGCTCATTTAAGAAGAGCATGTTAACCATACCTAAGCCCTGCTTCTTCAGACGTTGGCTATATAGAATTTGAACTTTGAATGTAGATAGTGTATCAATGCTTGTTGTTTTAGTTAGATACATATAGTCATTAGTCTGTTTTATTTTAGAGACAGCCTACAGGTGGTTGCAGAAATCTGAATAACCCCTATTCAAACAGCCCAGAGGCTATCCAATATAGTGATGTTTGCTTTAAGATAGGGCCTGGATGTGTTGAAGCAGAGCCTCAAGCAGATGCCAGCAATACACCAGTGCCAGCAAGTTTTTGCTTTGTCCAATCACATAACACTTATCACTTCAACCTGGGAAAGGATTTCATGGTGCAGAGAGAGGAAATAGCGATTGTCTAAAATATCAACAACAAAAATACCCTGTTGATTACAATTCAGTTTTGATTTGATTATCATTTGACTTTGTCTAAATTGAAATTCAATTTTGTTCTTTAAGTTAATGTGGGTAATCAAAGCTCAGAGTGACTTTACCCTTCTATGTATCAATCTTATGGGCATATGTTTTTATGTTTATTGGTTTTCATTTTTTTTCACATTATGTTCTATGCATACAAATTTATGCGTGCCCCAGTTCAGAAACCATGTTCAGTTATCATCAAATTCAACCTGCAATTAAATACAGTTCCATGTTTATCTATTACGTCTTGAATCCAATCTTCAGACTTCTGTTACTACTAGATGTTGATTTGCATTCTACGTTGTCTAGTTCAATTCTTTTGATCGACTTTCATTCAACATATAGTTCTATTATATCCATCGCTGTTGCATCCTAAAAATGGTACCTAAAGGAAAAAGCCTAAAGGGAATATGATCCAATTTGAAAACATGGAATATGGGAATTTGGGAAGTGCCTAAAGGAAAAATGTAGTATTTGTAAATGGTCTACAACAAAAAAGTATGAACAAGATGCTTAAGTTGAAAAGCACAGAGCAAGGTTAGTGAATAAGGTATTGCATAGAAAGAAGGTATTAAGACTCAAGGAAACCTTGGAACCTCTGACATAGATGAATGCCAATTAGACTAAGGGTGCTACCCACTTCTCCAGAACTGGCCTGTGAACATACCTCCTTCACACAGCATATACTTGGACTGTGATTCCTAGTGAGTGATTGATATTGATATTCAACCAATTGTATGTATGTTATCCATCATTGGACTAATTTTCAACCAAATGTTTGGTCTCCTCTGTCAATTGAGTGATTCCCAGTGAGTGATTGATATTGATATTCAACCAATTGTATGTATGTTATCCTCTGTCAATTGATATTCAACCAATTGTAGGCTTGCAGTGATTCCCATACAAGAGTGCTGGTTGATATTCACCACCACTTTGGTTTTGTACTATACACCACCATTAGGCATCTTGCTTTTATTTTTCACTTTCAACCAAATGTTTGGTCTCCTTTGTCAATTGAGTGATTCCCAGTGAGTGATTGATATTGATATTCAACCAATTGTATGTATGTTATCCTCTGTCAATTGATATTCAACCAATTGTGATTCCCATACAAGAGTGCTGGGTACTATACACCACCACTTTGGTTTTGTACTATACACCACCATTACGCATCTTTCTTTTATTTTTCACTTTCAGTACTTGTGTATGTTATCCATCATTGGACATAAGAATACATTGAAAAAAATGCATCTTGCTTTTATTTTTCACTTTCAGTAACATACATACTATGATATCTCAATGGGAGAGAGCCACAATGGCCAATTGCAAAAGGGTCTGGAGCAATCACAAAAAACCCAGGCTGACCACTAATTTTCAACCAAATGTTTGGTCTCCTCTGTTAATTGAGTGATTCCTAGTGAGTGATTGATATTGATATTCAACCAATTGTATGTATGTTATCCATCATTGGACTGATTTTGAACCAAATGTTTGGTCTCCTATGTCAATTGAGTGATTCCCAATGAGTGATTGATATTGATATTCAACCAATTGTATGTATGTTATCCTCTATCAATTGATATTCAACCAATTGTAGGCTTGCAGTGATTCCCATACAAGAGTGCTGGGTACTATACACCACCACTTTGGTTTTGTACTATACACCACCATTAGGCATCTTGCTTTTATTTTTCACTTTCAACCAAATGTTTGGTCTCCTTTGTCAATTGAGTGATTCCCAGTGAGTGATTGATATTGATATTCAACCAATTGTATGTATGTTATCCTCTGTCAATTGATATTCAACCAATTGTGATTCCCATACAAGAGTGCTGGGTACTATACACCACCACTTTGGTTTTGCACTATACACCACCATTACGCATCTTGCTTTTATTTTTCACTTTTAGTACCTATGTATGTTATCCATCATTGGACATAAGAATACATTGAAAAAAATGCATCATAGTTTAATTAGCATTTCAATTTCAATCTCTATCATAGGTAGTGCCCTGTTATTTTCCTACTGTTTTGTTTTCTTGTTATATTAGCAGTGTATAGACATTTACTTCATTACAATTCAGTTTTGATTTGATTATCATTTGACTTTGTCTAAATTGCAATTCAATTTTGTTCTTTAAGTTAATGTGGGTAATCAAAGCTCACGGTTTATGAGAAACATTGACAAAATAAGCCTTCATATCATCACCTACAGCCAATCCATTTGAATAAGAATTTAGTCAACAATATTCTGGTTTGTTTGGTTGTTGTTTATTACTTAGTACAATTACCTTGAAAACAGTTCAACAACGTTACCTTGTCATTCACTTGTGAACAATGACATTGAGGGAAGCATTGAGAGAGCCACAATGGCCAATTGCAAAAGGGTCTGGAGCAATCACAAAAAACCCACGCTGACCACTAATTTTCAACCAAATGTTTGGTCTCCTCTGTCAATTGAGTGATTCCCAGTGAGTGATTGATATTGATATTCAACCAATTGTATGTATGTTATCCATCATTGGACTAATTTACAACCAAATGTTTGGTCTCCTTTGTCAATTGAGTGATTCCCAGTGAGTGATTGATATTGATATTCAACCAATTGTATGTATGTTATCCTCTGTCAATTGATATTCAACCAATTGTGATTCCCATACAAGAGTGCTGGGTACTATACACCACCACTTTGGTTTTGTACTATACACCACCATTAGGCATCTTGCTTTTATTTTTCACTTTCAGTACTTGTGTATGTTATCCATCATTGGACATAAGAATACATTGAAAAAAATGCATCATAGTTTAATTAGCATTTCAATTTCAATCTCTATCATAGGTAGTGCCCTGTTATTTTCCTACTGTTTTGTTTTCTTGTTATATTAGCAGTGTATAGACATTTACTTCATTACAATTCAGTTTTGATTTGATTATCATTTGACTTTGTCTAAATTGCAATTCATATTTGTTCTTTAAGTTAATGTGGGTAATCAAAGCTCAGAGTGACTTTACCCTTCTATGTATCAATCTCATGGGCAAATGTTTCTATGTTTATTGGTTTTCATTTTTTTTCACATTATGTTCTATGCATACAAATTTCTACGTGTCCCAGCTCAGAAACCATGTTCAGTTATCATCAAATTCAACCTACAATTAAATACAGTTCCATGTTTATCTATTACGTCTTGAATCCAATCTTCAAACTTCTGTTACTACTAGATGTTGATTTGCATTCTACGTTGTCTAGTTCAATTATTTTGATCGACTTTCATTCAACATATAGTTCTATTATATCCATCGCTGTTGCATCCTAAAAACGGTACCTAAAGGAACAAGCCTAAAGGGAATATGATCCAATGTGAAAACATGGAATATGGGAATTTGGGAAGTGCCTAAAGGAAAAATGCAGTATTTGTAAATGGTCTACAATAAAAAAGTATGAACAAGATGCTTAAGTTGACAAGCACAGAGCAAGGTTAGTGAATAAGGTATTGCATAGAAAGAAGGTATTGAGACTCAAGGAAACCTTCGAACTACTGACATAGATGAATGCCAATTAGACTAAGGGTGCTACCCACTTCTCCAGAACTGGATTGTGAACATACCTCCTTCACACAACATATACTTGGACTGTGACCATACCTCCTTCACACAGCAACAATGCAGCCTCCTTGAGTCCTTCACATGGCAAAAACACAGCCAATAAAACACTACAATGTGAACTCAGCCTCTTTAACAGACTGAGCTCACCCTTCATACCAATTTTGATTTGATTATCATTTGACTTTGTCTAAATTGCAATTCAATTTTGTTCTTTAAGTTAATGTGGGTAATCAAAGCTCAGAGTGACTTTACCCTTCTATGTATCATTCTTATGGGCAGATGTTTCTATGTTTATTGGTTTTCATTTTTTTTCACATTATGTTCTATGCATACAAATTACTGCGTGCCCCAGTTCAGAAACCATGTTCAGTTATCATCATATTCAACCTGCAATTAAATACAGTTCCATGTTTATCTATTACGTCTTGAATCCAATCTTCATACTTCTGTTACTACTAGATGTTGATTTGCATTCTACATTGTCTAGTTCAATTCTTTTGATCAACTACACTTTGTTTGCAAACTTGATTTAGTATCTCATGATAAAGGTCTAGAAGAAAAGCCTCAGAACTGTTCCACTCGTACTGCTTTAAGGAGAATAAAGGGTCTGAAAAATCAGTTTCCCTAACCATTTTGATTGACATTTTCCAACTTATTTCTTACACAATAAAACCAAAACAGAAGAAGGTTGTGACTGTCTAAAACATATGACATGTCATTGCAAAAATCATGAGAAGGAGCTTGGCCTCACTCTATTCATTGGATTTACATCAGAGTATACTTTGTTCGGGTTGAAAGAGATAATTAATTATCATGTCTGTGCACTCTCTCGCTGTCCAACAATATCCATGTGAACTTCGATGACTGACCATTGAAGTGGTAATAGGGTTCCCAAATTGATTCAACGTGAATTTACCAATATCCTGTTTAGTTTGATGTGGAATCTAGAACTCATTTAGATGTTTCTTCACATGAAAACTTTTCTACCCCTGCAAATGGGCCAAAGGTGGTGATTCCATTCATTACTAAATTTGACATGGATCCCATAGCTATGACAATAGCTTCTCTTACATGTCATGTAGCTAACAGGAATCAGTCTTATTACCCCAAACACACAGATTGTAACCCACATATTGTAAATCACACAATATACAGTTGATGTTCACTGCAGTATTTGAATGTGCCACTCTCAGTTTTCCATAAAGCCTAAAAAGCAGTAGTCAATAATCACTGCAGCCAGATTGTGGAACCTTTCCCATAACATAAAGTAGAGTTATCCTACGAGGAGAGATTAAAAAAATGAAACTGTCATTATCATGATACCTATTTCCATGCGCCCAGAAGCACCTTTACAATTTAAATCTTTGAGAAACTATCCTGCAATAAATTTAAAAATCATTGGATTTACTCTTTAATTCCCTTATCAACAAATCACTGCCATACCATGATTCTTTAATTCCCTTATCAACAAATCACTTCCATACCATGATTCCTAAGATGTGACAAATCACTACCATTACCATGAAAACTACCATATTTGATTATTTCCCATCCTTGTATATCAGCTAGGGCACTCATAGATCTACTTTTGAGGGCATAAAAGTAGCATAAATCCATCTTACGTAGTGACCTATTCAGCTAAGAGGGATCCAATCCAAATACTGATGGTGCGAAGCTGGCAATGCAGTCTTTTTAGACCTCTCAGCTTAAAAGATCGAAGGTTAGGATTGCTTATGCTTTTGTGAGGGGATCTACTTTTATGTGTGTGAGGGGGAGTTATTTTGTTCTAGGCTAGGGGCAGAAACAGAAGTTAAAATAATATTTTCATTAGCAACAACAGTTTCTAGGCTGGGCATGTTCATTGGAAAATTCTTAACTACAACATCAGACTTCTTTGTAGCTAACAGTTCAGTCACAATAGTGAATTGTGAACCAAATATGTCTCCGCTGGCAGCCACTAAAACAGCTAAAGCAGTTGAACCATAAATTCTCTCAGTAGCAGATGATGTTGAACAATAATATTTCATTTGCAGAGCCTCCGATGAAATGAGGCTAGTTTCTTCAGCCCGAGTGAAAGGTTTGATAGATCCAATGTTCCACCAGACTGTGCCATAGTTGGAAAATTTTGACTTGAAGATGTATGCACAAGATCAGACCTCACAGAAGTAGCATTTGATGATGATACACCTGCCACTAAAACTGACGTGTTTGGCTGCTGATGGAAATTAATTGAGTGGCCACATGATCCTGCTGGTATTGCTGAGTTGGAATTTAGTTTGTGAAGACTGTTGAAATCCAAAACAAAGATTCTACAAGAGCCAAAACAAATGTCCAAATGAATACAACACCCTATTATAGATATTCTGGAAACCACAACATACATAAATCCTAGGTGCAGGTCACGTCTTTTATTTTTCATGTCTCTTTCTTTCCAACTCAGGCTACAAGGTACTAAAAAAGATTATTTGAATTTAGGACATTATTGTTAAGTAATTTATATGAGTCAGTTAGGTTCCTTTCCAGGGGTTCAATTGTGTTTCATTTAATTCTAGAGGTAGAAAGCTAAGATGATTGGTCGGCTCCAGCAAGATACAATTTTATTCGAAATGCATAAAAAGCTATGAAACATGACACAACCATATAGGCCTCCGTGTCTGTGTCCAACAGGTCGGGCATGTGACATGACCTGACAAATGTCGGACATGAGTTTTAATGTGTCCTAAAATGCATGACATGTTTTGGGCACGTGTCAGGATAGAAAATGAAAGATAAGGAGAATACCACTTCTAAGGCACTGGCAGGCACACCTCCAACAAGCAAGATAATGACCATACAATCAAAATTGGTCTTAAAAATAATGACCTGCTACCATTACTATTTCATTTACAGAGCCTCCAATGAAATGAGGCTAGTTTCTTTAGCCCGAGTGAAAGGTTTGATAGATCCAATGTTCCACCATACTGTGCCATAGTTGGCAAATTTTGACCTGAAGATGTATGCACAAGATCAGACCTCACAGAAGTAGCATTTGATGTTGATACAACTGCCACTAAAACTGACGTGTTTGGCTGCTGATGTAAATTAATTGAGTGGCCATATGATCCTGCTGGTATTGCTGAGTTGGAATTTAGTTTGTGAGG
>LPNX010549276.1:7178-18697 GCA_001517045.1 Pseudotsuga menziesii
AATTAAAACTCGATCCATCTGGCGACTCCACTGTCTAACATCCCTTTAAGAATTTCTACCCGAAGAAACTGCCGACAATTATTCAATCCTCTCCCTGATCCTGAAAGGTTTATAAGGGAAATATTGAATAGGCAGACTTCTCGTAGAAACCTTGAATATTTAGGAGACCAATCCCTCTCAGATATCCATCACATATTTGTAGAGAGTCATACTTTCCAATCTCAAGAAATGGAAGATTTTTACAAACCCCTTGACTTTTCTCAGATAGCAGGTGCTCCTCATAACCTTCCGAATGATGCTATCAAGAAGCTCCCCAAGTTCGAGGGCAATAATGCCATCACTGCCAAGTCTCACCTTAGAAAGTTTGAAAGGCACCTAGTCAGTTACTGCCATGATGCTGCCCATGACCATGATGATATAAAAATGAAGCTCTTTGCTTTATCCTTAGAGGATGATGCTGCAGAGTGGTATGAAAACCTTGGTGATGATTCATATAAAACCATTAGTGAATTCCAAGCAGGTTTTAAGAAGAAGTGGGGGGGAAAGAAAGAACCAAGACATTTGTTGGCTGCCCTACATAATATAAAGAAGATGGAGAATGAAACCATAGATGAATTTAATACTAAGTTCAGGTGGGTGGTTGCGGATCTCCCTAGAGACATCAAGCCAAGCGATGCCTCCATCTTAATATCCTACATCGAATCTTTCACTGGTGATTTGAGATACCAATTAAGGGATAAAGATTCGGTCGATCTAAAAACTGCTCAGGATCTGGCCAAGAAGATAGAAAGGAATATGCAATCTTCAGGCAAGTCCAACATCCCAGGTTACACTAGGGGAAATACTTCATTCAACAAAGAAAAGGGAAAGGCCATTGAACTAGAGGAAAATACAGCCTCTAAAGATCCCATGGACAAGGTAACTAGCCTGTTAGAAAAATTCATAACAAACCAATCTGAGCAATTGAATAAAATTCAGAACAGAATAGTTACATTGGAGAGAAATAATGGACCTAGGAATTTTCAACCAAAACAAAATCATGTATATCAAAGGAAGTTTCCGCAGCAAGAGCCTAGGATTCCAAACCAGTTAGACTCAACTAACTTGGTAGAAGAAGTCATTCCATGGTGCAGACCTTGTGAGCAATTTCACCAAGAAAGTGCTTGCTACATAGCAAACCATATTATAGAACATGGGATGGAAGAGGTCAGTAATCAGGAAACGACATCAGGCGAGTTTGATCATGTGTACATGGTAGGCCGGACCTATCCTCTATCAAACCAACATTGGCAGCATGCCATAGACTACGGTTTCTAGAAGGATCTCCTGTCTAACGTTTATGGTACAATGCCTCCTCCCAAGGAAATTAAGGAAAGGAGGGATGCCAGGTTCAAGGGAGCTATGCATCAAAGGAGAGAAAAACAATCACCGCCTAAACAGTACAAGCAAAAGGTAACCACCCCTTCCCTCCCAGATCCTCCTTTTGTCCCTGAGTCAAATATTGATATGGGAGAATGGATAAGTAATGCTAAAATTCATGTTTATGCAACTGATGTCCTTAAGATTCCCGGTCAAAAGGAAAAATTGTTGAAAGCCTTAGAAGATAGAAAAAGTGAAGCTCATAAAATTATCGAGGAGGATCCCCTTCCTAATAATAATGCTATATTTGAATCTGAACTTATCGAACCTATAGATATGCCCATAGTCCTTAATAGTGTTGATCCGAGGAGAGAAGATCACCCACCTTTCTATCTCTCCCTTTTAGTTGATAAGATTCTCATTCATAACTGTATGTTAGATTCGGGTGCTTCATCAAATGTTATGACTAGAAAAGTAATGGAGCAGCTAAATTTGAGGGTCACCCGACCCTACCACAATGTTTGTGCCATGGATGCAAGAGAAGTTGAAGTGGTAGGGATAATATTAAATTTACAGGTCAAGTTAGCTAAGTACCCAGATATCGACATGACGATGGATGTGGTGGTAATAGATGTCCCAGATAATTGGGGTATGTTGCTATCCAGAAAATGGGCTGCAACTCTTGATGGGCACATCCAAATGGATTGGACATATGCTACTATACCTGCATCAGAGAACACTAGGGTGATTCTCCACATAGAAAAGCTAAGGAAACAACATGTAGAAAACCCTAAGAAGCCTGGAAATGAATTTGTTCATTTCACTAATAATTTTGGAAACTATGCTATTTTGTCAAATTTCATGGCCCCTATTAAGGAAAACATTAAAAATGAAAAGATCGATGAAGTTTGGAAAATGTACTTTGACGGGGCTTATTCCAAAGTGGGAAAGGGTGCTGGCATCGTGATCATTTCTCCTTCAGATAAAATCTACAATTTTGCGTTCAGGTTAGAGTTTGAAGCATTGAACAATGTAGTTGAATATGAGGCATTGATCCTAGGTTTAGAAGCTGCTAAAGAGATGGGGATAAAGATGTTGAACATAAAGGGTGATTCAGATCTAGTTGACCTCCAGATCAAGAATCAGTATCAATGTAAAAATGACAAACTAAGGAAGTATAGGAATGCCACATGGGACACTATGGAATGGTTTGATGCACTTAACATTCAAAAGATCCATAGGGAAATGAATGGGTTAGCAGATAGATTGGCGGTAGCAGCATCCACCCTCCAGCCATCAGATGAAATGATTAATGGGAATGGAAAAATGGAAATAAATTTTAGACCTTCAATTCCAGATAATATAGACCACTGGCAGGTGTTCAAATATGATGAGCAACTCTTGAGATTCATCCACAATCTACAAGAGTTCGAAGGTTGCAAGATCAGTTATCAGCAGGAAGGTAAAGAGTATCAGGAGTGTGAGGATAATGAAGGGAACCACATCCCGAGTAGCCTTATAGCTTTCTAAAATCTTTTCGATCGGCAGGATCATCATAAAAAACAAAAAGAAGAAATAAAAATTGGGAATTATATGGAAATAAACATAGGAACTGACAAGGATCCCAAGTTAATAAAAATTGGAAAAGGTACTTCTGAAAAGGAAAGGAACAACTTAATCAACCTAATCAAAGAGTATAGATATGTGTTGGCCTTTAGTTATGATGAGCTTAAAGCATATAGGGAAGATGTGTTTCAACACACTATTCCCCTCACAGAAAAGGCTAAGGAGGCCAAACCTTTCTGACAAAAACTTAGGCGAATAAATCCTAAGTTGGCTCCCATTGTGCAAAAAGAACTTCAAAAAATGCTAGCAGCAGGGATCATAGCTCCTACAAGGCATTCATCTTGGTGCTCCAACTTAGTTGTTGTTAGAAAGAAGAATGGGTCAATTAGAATATGTATAGATTTTAGAAATCTGAATACATCATGCCTCAAGGATAATTACCCATTACCCGACATGGAAACTTTGCTTCAAAGAGTAACAGGATCAGGAATGATGTCCATGTTGGATGGCTTTTTCGGTTATAACTAGGTGTTGGTAAATAAGGAAGATCAACATAAGACTACATTCACCACACCTTGGGGTACTTATAAATTTCTAAGAATGCCTTTTGGCCTATTGAATGCTGGTGCCACCTTCCAAAGAGCCATGGATTTTGCCTTCAAAGAACTGATAGGCAAAATAATTGAGATATATCAAGATGACTTAACTGTTTTTTCAAAAGAAAGATCTGACCACATAAGTCATCTTAGGCAGGTTTTTATAAGATGTTGGAAATATGGAATTTCCTTGAATCCCGCCAAGTCAATCTTTGGAGTTGATGAAGGCAAGTTGCTGGGGCAAATCATTTCTAAAGATGGTGTCAAGGTTGATCCTGAGAGAGTCGAAGCTATTAAGAAAGTCCCCTTGCATCACAATCTAAAAGCTCTCCAGTCCTTTAATGGTCAAATCAATTTCATAAGAAGATTCATCCCAAACTTAGCAGAATTAATGAAACCTCTACAAAAGCTATTGAAGAAAGATGCTAAGTTTGAGTGGACAAATGAAGAGAAAGATGCATTCAAGTCCATAAAAAATGCCATATCCATGTCTCCGGTCTTGATTAGTCCTGATTATTCCAAAGAGTTCGAAATATTTTCCTTTGCCTCAGAGGACACCATTGTTGGTGTTTTACTTCAAAAGAATAAGGAGGGACAAGAGCAACCCATAGCCTTTATGAGTAGAGCCTTACAAAATTCAGAATTAAAGTATACCACGATGGAGAAATAGGCCTATGCTCTTGTAAAGTCCCTTAAGAATTTCAGAACTTATATAGGTTACTCCAAAATCATTGGATATGTACCCCATGTAGCTGTCAAGGATATCATGTCTCAGCAAGACTGTCTAGGAGTCAGGGGTAAGTGGGTTTCAAAAATTCAGGAATATGATTTGGAGATAAGACCTAATAAATTAATCAAGGGACAGGGTCTTGCAAAGATGTTGACCCAAGGAAATGAGGATGCTTTAGGAATAATCTGCCAGAGCAGAATGTATCAGATGAGTTTCAAAGATTGGAGCAGCATCCCTGGTACACCGACATCATATTTTTCCTCCGCAACCTTACATTCCCCGATCACTTACTGGGTCATAAACGAAGGGCATTAAGATTAAAGGCAACTAAGTATTGTTTGACCAAAGATGGTTTGGGTTGGAGAAACCCAGATGGTTTGATACTTATATGTGTCAATGAACCTGAGTCCAAGAAACTCATGGTTGAGTTTCATTCAGGATTTTGTGGTGGACATTTTGCAGCTAAAACAACCGCCCACAAAATCCTTAGAGCAGGATACTATTAGCCAAACCTATTTTTAGATATGCACAAGGCTGTCAGAGCTTGCCCCCAGTGTCATTTATTCACCAAAAAACAACAAATGAAAGCCTTGCCTCTAAATCCAATAGTAGTCCAAGCTCCTTTTCAGCAATGGGGGCTTGACTTCATCGGTAAGTTCAAGGATAACTCAAGCAATGGTTATTCTTGGATTCTTACCGCAACAGATTATTTTACCAAATGGGTAGAGGCCATACCCACCAAAAAGGCAACTGATGCCATAGTCATGGATTTCCTAGAAGACAAAATCATCACAAGATTCGGTGTGCCAACTAGAATAATCACAGATAATGGCCCATGCTTTATTTTTTTCGAGATGTCATCTTTCTGTTTCAAGTACGGCATTATCCTATCTCACTCATATAATTACTATCCCCAAGGAAATGGTCTAGTAGAATCAAGTAACAAGAACTTAATGACCATAATCAAAAAAATTGTGGGTGACAATAAGAAGGCTTGGGATAGCAAAATCAAATTGGCATTATGGGCTGACAGGATCACTAAGAAAAGTTCAACAGGGAGGAGCCCTTTCGAACTAGTCTATGGCCTTGATGTCACTTTACCAGTCCATCTAAATCTTCCAGTGTATCAGCTCCTCCAGACATTCAGCTCAGATCAGGAGGCCATCCAGAATAGAATAAACCAATTAATCGAGCTAGATGAGAGCAGAAGAGACTCTCTTGACCATAGTATCAAGAATTCAGACAAGGTCAAGAGAGCCTTCGATAAATATACCCGGTCGAGTTCCTTCCAAGTAGGTGACACGGTTCTACATTGGGACAAACGACTGGAAAAACTTGGGAAGCATGGAAAGCTCGACAGCCTATGGTTGGGACCATACATCATTGATGGAATAGCAGGAACGAACTCCTTCTATCTAAATGACTTGGAAGGAGAAAGATTGAGCTTACCAGTGAATGGTTTTCTCCTCAAGCTGTTTTTTGCTGAGGCAGTTTGATGCCTTTAGTGGCATCGATGGTTTCAGGGCCAAATTCTAAACCTTGCCCTGCATGTATTTCTAAATTGTATATATCATATTGTTGTATCATTGATTATTGTATTATAGTTATGTTGTACCATGTTGAAAATTTTCCTTTGTATATTAGTTTTTGTACAATATTCCTTTTTGCACATTATAGATTAATTATGTACATTAGTTTGTTTATGGCTATTTTTTTCTTATATATACATGTTACTGACAAACTCTAATTGCCTTGCAGGAACCAGAGATTCTAGAGTTCTCACATCCTCTCCTTTGAATAGAAGATCAGTTAGATAATGTGTCCCAGATGGAGCCAGAATGTTACCACCTAAGCTGTACTTAGTGGTTTTTATCAAGAGATCCTGGTGAAATGGACAGGGTTAACTTGTTCGGACTTCAAAAAGACCTTTGGAAGTACTTCCGGGAAGTGCTTGTTGTATCATATCACATGTTCATACCCCATGGGGGAATTGTAATAAATGTTCTAGCATGATAGTGTCTGTAAAAGACTCAGTCTCTTAGACTTCATTTGTCAATCTGATCAGCCCAGGGTGTTTTTTCCCTTGGTTATTATTGGTTGTTGAATAAACGACTCATAATTTCTGAGTTTTTCACTCCATACCTCCAAAGTTGGGGTGGTCGGCTTGGCATTTGTGCCTATTGAGGTTATTAGAGTCTATGTGTCAATGTGTAATCATGCTAGACATCATTTTTGAGTCATATGAACATCTCTAAGTCCCCCTAGGTGTTTTTCAATTTTTCAATTTTTTAGTTTTTTCAGTGTTTTTTATTAAAATTTTAATTTTTCCAAAACTTAGGCTATTTTTTAATAGTTTAATTGGAAAAATTGAGTCTGTAATAAAAGTGGGCCAAATAATTAGTTTCAGTCATGTAGGTGCTCATTTTAAAGCTAAGAGCACCATGCAAACCCATGGACCCACTATTTCCTAAGTTTTGAGTGATCTTCCATCACTCAGGTCAGAAAGCCCCAAAAATCAATTATTGATTATTTTAATTAATAAATTGATGAATAATGGAGCAAATCCAAAATCAATAAATCAATGGATTCTCAACCAATTTGACTGAAATCAATCAGATCTGGAGCAAATTGACTGGATCTGACAAATCCTTGACTAAAGAAGGAGATCAAATCAGATCCAGAGCTGATCTACAGTGGTCTTCATGGGAAATTGCACCCTCCCTCTCTCCTCAACATGTTTTGGCTCTCCTGGATGCTCTATGGGCTGATGTGTCAGTGTATGGGTTGATGTGTCAGCCAGATCAGGCCCCTGGTTGACAAGTAGGCTCAGTTCAGCCTTAGTTCTGCATTGATGAACTATCCATCAGATGATTTCACTTGATTCCATGAGGAATTGCGCCCCGCCTGGGCTAGATGGCATGCAAATTGTATAAATCAAGGCACAACCTCCTCTTCCAAGCTAGTTAGAACTGGGATTGAGGTGTTGCTGCTCTTGTGCTGTATTGTTTTTTCATTCTGGAATAAAGAATCTTTGGAGGCAAGATCTATGGTGTAATTCTCTTCATGTGTGGATGTTGATTGTCAAATGCTTATGAGGTATAATTTGCTTTTGTTTATCATTGCTTTGCTGGTTAATTGTTGGCCTTGAAGGAGAGAGATCCCTCCTGTTAGGGTAATAGTTTATTCTAGTTTGATTTATGCTCTTACTGCTGCTTGTTCTAGATCTATTGGATTTGTATGTATTTTAAGTTTAATTGCATGCTTTCCAATCATCTCTTTCAGCAGCACCTATGTTTTAACCATCTGTTTGTGCAAGGATTTTTAAGCTGCAGATGATCTCGCTGGTAGAAGAGGTTGAGCTGGTTTGAATCTTCCTCATATTCAGTATATTACAAATGACATAGTCCCTCGGTGTTCCACCAAAGCGGAATCCAAAGCCCAACATTTCCAGGCTTCAAACACTCTTTCTCTCTCTTCCTCCTTTAAAAATGATTAAAATTTCCTCAAACTGGTTACTTCAAGGTTTCTTTTTAAATATGATCTATCTCATCAATAAAATAATACATAGATCTAATTATCAATATCCCTCCAAATTTCTATATCTTAGTTTCATTTTGTGCATAAATTTCAAATTCAAGAGATCTAGCTAAATTGCCTTAGTTTCGCAAGTAGTTTATTGAAAAATTCATAGCTTGCTGTTAATGTAGTTTCATTTTATGTTCAATAATTTAAATATTCTGAAATATTAGTGCTTTTAATTGGCTGCACAAACAGCAAGCCAAGATCCGAAGGAAAGGTTGCTTTCCTTGGTTCCTTTTTCGTCGGTTTAGCTAGTTTAATTTCATTAATTTTTTGAGATAAAGTAGGCTGACCCAAGGTACTCTTAAATTTATTTGGGGCATTTGTTATTCTAATTCAATAACTATAATTTAGCAGTTCTGACAGAGAGTAAAGGAAGCTGCTGTCCAAAGTGGCTTTTGGAGTGCTCAAATCCCCCCATGGGTCTCTCTTTTGTCACATAATTTGTAATTTTTTTTGTATAAACGGTAATATCTTGGTTTTAGCTTGTATAAGGACCAAGAAAGATCTGTTTTATCAGTGCTTTGATATTTTAACCTCTGTAATAAAATCATCCTTTGAATAGGCTCTTTCGAGCCCATTCCCCATCCCCCCTGGGGGGATTCGCGTCGGTGCCATTTTCGTCATTTTCTGCTTATTTCCTTTTACTAGAATTGATCTGATTTGCAGGGTAGTATATTTGATCTTGTTTTAAATTCCATATTCCATATCTTACTTTCAAAAGTAATCATAATACTTACCCCACGATTTCCCGAGTGACCCGAAAGGGGAAAGAGATTCGTGGTAGGATTAATCAGAAAACCATATTTTTGTAGTTGTTTTATTTTTTCCATCATTTTTTTTTCAGCAGCTTTAAAATTAAACCCTCCTCGATTCCCCGATTGAGATCCACTTGGATCGAAAGAGGTTCTTGGAGGCTTTTCTTTTAAACAAGAACACATCTCTTAATAACTTATTTAAATTTACAAGACTCCAGTGTGTATGCTCTGCACTTGGTTGCGGTTCATCCGATCAGTCAAGTTGTATCAAAAGCACTTGGGTGACTAGCATAATTAGGACTCACCCTCCCCAATTAACAAACCATCAAGTGAAAATCCAACACCTCGATCATACCTTTACGGTGGCAAAATACCCAAAGGAAGCGGGAACCTACTAAAAAGTGACCTCAGGGCGCCGGAATCTGTCACACCCTAACGGTTGCATTACGAACACAGCCCCAGAGACTCCATTTCAGCCCACATATTCCTTGCAGGTAGCCGTATAGGCTTTGTTTTGGACATACTCCAAGTACTCTCGGGTATATCTGGAGTCCCCCTTTAGCCTAATTTAAACAAATCATACTCCAATTTTAACTTAAAACATACCAAGATGCAATCGCAAAACATTCATTCTGAGCACATGCAAGCACATTGATCTTTTTTTATTTGACTCCATTCTAAGGCACTGGTCTTTTTTTCTTTATATATATATATATATGGTGTATCAGCTTTGTGCTCTCATGTGTTTATCTTCGTATCTTGTCATCTTTAATTGTTTATAGTTAAAATATTCAAAACTCCTAAATAATTGATTCATTACAACACCATCACACTAAGAAATCATCCTTAGTAACTTAATAGGGTCTACCCCCGTTGTCTTCGTTAGGAATTGAGCCTAAACGGAGGAGTCAAGAACAAGGTGACAGCCTTGACTCGAGACTTTCCCCCAAGGACACACCGAGTGGCTTGAAGATTTCTGCCACGTGATCCAGGTGTGTGAAAAGGCGGCAACAAGATCCAGATATGAAAGTGAAGATTCTTCAAGCGAGGATGAATATGTTCTAATATCAGCTCTCACAGGTAACATTACTCATGGAAGTGATGATTGGCTTATAGACAGTGGGGCTTACAAACATATGACAGGATTCAAGAAATCCTTTGTAAGACTGTCAGAACATGAATCACCTCACAAGGTGATGACTACCAATGTCCAATAAAAGGTAGTGGGGAATCTTCATACAAGCTAGACTCTGGTAAGTCTCTAACAATGAAAGAAGTATTGTTTGTTCCAGGACTCAAGAATAACCTTCTCTCCATGTCAGCATTGATGCAAAAGGAATGCGGGCTGCATTCATAGATGGTGAAGTCATCATATGGCCAAAAGGAAAGACTATCGATGATGTGGTAGTGATTGAAGAACAAGAAGGAGGCTTGTACAAATTGAAGGGATATCTAGAACAAGCCTTGATCCATGACACAGTAGAGCCAAATGAGCTTTGGCATAGAAGGCTTGCGCATGTGCATTACAGAGCACTACCTATTGCAAGCAAAGCTGTTGAAGGTCTTCCAGAATTTCAAGCTATTTAAAGGGAAGAACAAATTCAGAATATGACTTAAAGAAACCAGTTGAAGAATGTGAAGATCCAGAATGTAGAGACCATGCATTCATAAGAGTCTCTCAAATCAAAGAACAACTTGAAGCGGTAAAAGAAGAAGTGAAGAATGCAGAAGTGGTGATGGCCATTTTGAATGGCCTCCTAGGATCGTGGAATTCATTCATGTGAGGAATGTGTGCTAGAAGGAAGTGATTACTTTAAATAGACTCTAGAAAGAGAACTCACAAGAAGAAGAAGCTCAAGAAGAGAAGGTGGGAGAAACTGAAGATCAAGCTCTTTCCATCCAAACAAGATCCCTCAAGCAATGAGGAATATGAAGAACTCAACTCTTGAAGAACTTCTTATCCACCTTAGCTTTTGGATAAGAAATGATGCTATTATGAATGAAGAAGACGATGAAGCTGAAGGCTCAAGAAGGAGTCTACCCTTGAAACAAATAAAGATAAGTATTCAATTGTCATTTCATTATATTATTTTGTTATGCATTTGCTTATATTCAGTTATTGTATTATGCACGATAGGATGTTTGCATTAATGACAGAATACTACTAATATGCATGTGATGGGTAAGTATCTCATGGGGATATACAAATTCTCCATTGCTACTTATCTAGAATGAAACCTCTTTGCTGACATATTGGATTAGTGCACAATCTCAATGTTGTCCTGGTAGAGATGGAAGGCATCTAGAAAGTTTCAATGAGATATGGATGAATGTTGTATTGGCTAAAGTAGTTGCATGTTCATATATTTATGCATAAGTGTTTGCCAGTATAAATATTTCTTATGAAATGTTTCTAACCATACAATTTCATTTGACTTGTAGGAAAGATCGCATACATAATCGCCTACAAGCAAACAAGAATGAAGACTTGATCCGAAGAACAAGTAACGACAGTTCAAAGACAAAGAATAATATGACGAGTGCAGTGACATCATTGATGCAGAACCTTCCAGCCACCAAGAAGAAAGGGAAGATCAATTCAAGAAGAATGATGTCTGGGCGTAGTATCGAGTGTTATAGCGGATTTCACCACACTAGGTGAATCACACATTGTATGGCCTTCCCTTGTCCCGCTGCAGAATCATTAACCCCTTTGGACCACTTTATATCTTTTGGTGTTACCTTAATCATCCCCAAAAAAACATTATAATATTGATATACACGGCTTTTTCCCGGATAACCGCGTACATACGCGGATATTCCCTCGATATTCGCGTACATCGGGATGTGTGCATAAATCCAAAACCTTTTGGACTGTTCCTTGACTTGGATCCGACTCATATGACTCCTGGCCTTCCATATGCCTTGAGA
>LPNX010549307.1:0-26546 GCA_001517045.1 Pseudotsuga menziesii
GAGGAGGAAGAGGCAACAAAGCTGATTCACCTCACCTAGTCTTGCTTTCCTATGTGCCTTAAAACACTGAAAAAGTAGGGAATAAAGCAGAAAAAGTAGATGGGTACCTAGGAGGCCAGGAATAAAGTAGATTTGATTCCCAAGGCTTTCCCAAGCGCTCCATGAGTCAATAATGGCAAGTTTGACCTCTATGGATAGGCAATTATCAACTTGCACATGGTGGGACTCATGGACTAGGCAAATAAGACAAAATAATTGAAATAATGTCTAAGTGGGTAAATACTATGGGTTGATTATTCTAACACAAACCTCCTCCCTACCCCGAGCCTCATCACTTAAGATCAGATAGCCCGCCTTTGGGGTATACACCCCACCCGGGTCCAATTCCCAAATTAAGTCATCCTCCTGCTCTGAGAGCTGAATGTGTGACAATTGAAGACCTCTGATATAGTTTTCATAGAAGAACGTTTCTTGATCCCCCAATCCCAACAGTTCTGCACTTTTCCAGTGTTGGATCCAAGGATCATCTGGTCTCTCTTCAGCCAGCTGATTTAAGGTGAAGATACCCCTTAAAGCAAGTGCATTGGTAAATTCTGCAGGAAGAACGTGCTGTTGTTCACTCCCCATCCAAGGATCCCTTCCCACTTGTAGCTTTTCTCCATTTCCAACATCCCAAGTCAGATTTGATTTGATTAAAGAGAAGGATTTCACCACATCCTTCCAGATAATCGACCCCCCTGTATGTGTCTTCCTGGGCCTCCTAATCCATTCCTCAATGCTCTCATGTGGAAAATATTTTTGTTTGATAACACGAGTCCATAAACTTTATGTTTTGATCAGTCTCCACCCTCCTTTTGCTGACAGTGCTTGAGCAAACAAATTTTTTTTTTAAGACCCCATCCCCCCAGCCCCTTTGGGACTGCTATTCTCTTCCAGCTGACCCAGGGGGTCACCTGTCCTTCTTTTTTACTGCTCCATAAAAATATGAAACAGATCCTCCTAATTTGTTCAAGAATCCCTATTGGGATCCATGAAAGAGACATCCAATAAACTGGTATGGCTTCTAAAACAGCCTTGACCAGCACCAGCCTCCCAGCTCTTGACAACCACCTATAGCTCCAAACCTGTAATATTTTCTCCACCTTGCCAATCAGCCAGCTCCAGTCCTTTTTTCGGTAAAAATTAGCTTTTAAAGAGAATCCCAGATATTTTAAACCCACATCGAGACCAGAGATGGTAAATGGGAAGTTTTCTAAGAGTTCAAGCTCTTCTTCCGGGCGTAGTAGATGTGTAGTAATTGTAGACTTTCCCACATTTATATCCATCCCTGTTGATTTTGGAAAGAGATCCAGTATATCCTTCAGGACCCGAGTATCCCTTCTATCTCTAGAGTAGAAGATGAAAACATCATCCAAAAAAAGAAGATGGGTAATAGCTAGCTAATCACCAATACAAATTCCAGAGAAACGACCCATCCTCTTAGCCTCATTTAAATCCCTACTTAAACCTTCTGCCACCAGCAAAAAAAGCAAAGGGGATAGAGGACACCCTTGCCGCAGACCCCTCTCAGCATGGAAAAAAGGAGAGGCTGCCCCATTTATTAGAATAGCAAAAGAGATAGTAGATATACAAGACATGATCCATCTAATGAAGTTTAATCCCAACCCCAGATGAGTTAGTAACAGTCGGAGATAAATCCAACTTACCTTATCATATGCCTTTGAAAGATCAATTTTTAGAATAGCCCCTTTGATACTCCTACTCTTCAGGCTGTGCAAACCTTCCTGTGCCACCCCGATGGCCTTGTGAATCTGTCGGCCTTCCAAAAAACCAAATTGTTCAGCTGAAATATTCTCAGATAAAATAGCTTTTAATATACGAGCTATAACCTTCGATACAATCTTATAGATACAATTGCATAAGGAGATAGGTCTGAATTCATTGAGAGAAACTGGATTGTCCGTCTTTGGGATCAGGGCTATGAAGGTGGCATTGAAACTAGCTAGAATTCTTCCCGAGATTCGGGAGTCCTCAACCACCTGTAGCAGATCCAAACCCAATATCTTATAAAAAACCTAAAAGAATTCAATTTTCCACCCATCTGGCCCTGGGCTCTTATCTTTTTGAAAGCTGCCCAGTACTTCCTTTAATTCTTCTTCATCCACAGGTCTCATCAACCTCCTATTGTCCTCCTCCTCTGCAAACCTCGGAAACATCTGAGCAACCCTAATAACTTCTGCAATGGAATCCTGAGTAGGTTCCCGAAACAAATTTTCAAAGTGATTCACCCCACAACTAGCTTTTCCATCAAAATCATAATGCTCTAGTCCTGCTTCATCTTTCAGACACCAAATAGTATTAACAACTTTCTTGCCCGTGGCATATGCATGGAAGAATTTGGTATTTTTATCACCACATTCTAGCTAGATCGCACGACTCTTGAGTCTCCAGGCTTCCTCCCTATCCAGTAAAATAGAATTCCTTCTGCCTTCCAGCATAACCAGGGCTTCTTTTGATTCCACAGTCAAGAAAACCCCCCCTACCCCTTCGTAAATCTAAAGAAGTTCAGCTTCAACTTGCTTTAATTCAGCATCCTCTCTCACTCTTTTGGCTTTAGCCCAGGATTTGACCTCCCCTTTTAGTCTTTTAATATTCTTTGCAAATTGAAAGGCAGCTGATCAATCAAGAGTCTCATAAAAAATCCTCCAGTGTGCCAGGAAAAGATTTTTGAAAGATTCATCCAGAAGCCAGGTTTTATTAAACTTCAAAGGACTAGGCGGGTTGATTGGCCCTTTTTTGATCTCAAAGAAGATAGGGAAATGATCAGAGTTACCTCCACTTCCAACCCATTGCCTAGCTAGAAAGAACCTGTCCACCAACTGCTCTGCCACAAGAAACTTGTCCAGCCTTTTCGCCACCCTAGCTTCTCCTCCCCTGTTATTTCGCCAAGTAGGCTTCAACTTAATAGGCTCAATATCCAATAGATTATTTTCAACCAACCTTTGGAGGAAAAACTCTGCCTATGGATCTGCTTGAGCGTGAGGTCCCCAAATTTCAGTCTGACCCAGTGAAAAGTTTAAATCCCCTCCCACTACAACCGAATCTCCTTTAAGGAGAGGATCCTGAAGCAGTGCGTCCCAGAAGGGAGCTCAGTTCAAATAGGGCCCATAAACATTAATGACAGATAAAATAGTGCCCAAATCAGCAGATAAGAGCTCGACTCCCAGAACAGAGTCCCTCCCCCAAGAATTCAATAGCTTCACCTCACTTAACTTCCATCCCACAGCCAAACCCCCAGAACGACCCCAAACATCTAGAGTCACAAAAGACCATCCAGCCATCCAACTCTCCAGTCTTTCCTTAATGATATCTCCTAAACCTAAGGTCTCTTGAAGCAAAATCACATCAGGGTGTTCAAGAGTAAGCACCCTTTTGAAGGCTGATTTCTTTTTGGGTCCAGCCAGCCCCCGACAATTGAAAGACATAATCTTCATTTCCTAACATGCCTCCAGGAATTCACTGCTCTAAGTGCCCTCTCAATAGAGAATTGTTTCCCCTCCCGTAGGTCATTCTTGGCCCTCGACTGTGCCTTTGATAAATGAGAAATTATGCCCCTACCCTTCCGCACCGGCTGCTGGTCTTTCCCCAGGCCCCCCCTGAATTTTTCAAGCAAGAACGAAGGAAGTACCCAGATTCTGAAGTCTCAGGAGATGAATAACCCAAAACCTCAACCCCCCTCCCAGGATCCGGTTCAAGGGTCAATGAAGGGTCCGTAGACAAGGGGGAAAATTCAGTGGAAGGTTCAATTAAGGGTTCAACACGGACACCCACCAAATCTAAGGAAACCCTAGCCTGGTCATCCTTCGAGGTTATAATACCTTCATCAGAAAGGCCCGATAAGGACATATTTGTAAGCCCCTCCACCCAATCATGTCCAACCAAAGTGCACTGATTTAATAACAAATTTATAGAGGGAGAAAGGGAAAAAGAAGAGATACTTGGGATAGGAGGCCCTGGAGTAACATCAGCTTCCACTAGTTCAGTGAGAGAAACCACATCTGTTGGAGTGGGAGGGCTGAACGCACGAACAACAGGTTCTCCCTGTGAGTCTTGACTTGTCGGTTCCGATTCCTATGAAATATTCTCACAACCTGAGCCCTCTGTCACCAGCACAGGTTCCATTGATGCCAAGTCAATAGTATCTCCATCGGAGGCCACCTTTTGAACTTTTCTCTTCCCACCGTTTAAGGTACGTATCAGGAGGCAACACTCCGAAACCGGATGTCCATAAGCATGACATCTCCTGCACCTAAAGGGCAAATTTTCATAATCCAATCGCTGAGTGATGATATCCGGCCCCAAATCCAGGTCAATGGTCTCAGGAAGACCCTCTCAAATGTTCACCTCCACTAGAATACGGGCCACTTATTTATAATGGGTCACCAAGTATGATAAATCCGCTTCCAGAAACTTTCCCAAAATATCACCAAGATTTCGGAAATGTATAGGATCCCAGAAGTGAAGGGGCAAGCCTGGGAGCTGAACCCATATGGGAATCCTATCGACTCTCTCTCGACTAGCATCAAAGAGAGGATGCCAAGGCTTCAGCAGAACTGGCGAATGATTCAAATGCCAATTTTTATTCAGAATTAATCTCAAATCATCCTCTGAGTTGACCACCACAGCAAACCATCCTTGGAGTAACATATCTACCTCCGGAACATAACCTAGTATCTCTCTCCAGTTTTCATCCACCCAATCCACCACCGTTTTGCGAGAAAAGTTCATGCCCATGACCCTCCCACCAGCGTCCTCTGCGACATCACTAAAACCCTATCCCATTCAATATCTTCACCCACAGGATAGCTACCCACAGCTCTTGATTTTACCCAGCTCCTCTTGCGCCTCTTGGATGTGCTCTTTAAGTTCTCCACTGCCCCTTTCGAGGCCACTGCAGCACCCTTCGGCAACCCATCAGCGGAGTCAGGACTCGCAGATCCCCGGTGTTCTGATACTACCAGCGGGCCCCTCCAGTTCCCTGCGATTCCACCGCCCCCCTCTCCACATGCTTGTTCCACCTGCATAGCCACCCCCGCTGCCACTACACCGTCAAAACCTTCCACAACTTCAAAACCCTCCTCCAAAACCAGCACCGAAAACCCTAAATTCCGGGAGAAAAAGGCCCCAGCTTCCCTCCAACTTGAACTGCCCAGCAGATCTACCTTCAGCCCATTGAAAACCTCAGATTCATCCGGTGAAAGACGATGAGGTGAAAATGAGAGAAAATCCGAGGGTGAAAAGTCAGAAACCAGTCTCTCCAGTCCAAAACCGACCGTTCCAGTTCCTTCTGGTCCCAGCCTCGGGATATCCTCCAAGACCTCCCTCAAACCTCCAGCTGGCACACCCCACACATCCTGAGCCTCCAGGTGGTCACTGGAGTAATCAACCAACTCCAAGTCTTCCATCACAACCAAAGTAACCAAAATTAAGCAAATCCTGACAAAAAAACCGTTCTGCAGCAAACCCAAGCCGTTAGCATTCAGAAAACCCTACCACACAGAACAAGATACAAAAGCCCAGACAAACCACCGTGAAATGGAAGGAGTCCTGCATAAGTTCCGATGCGGTCATAATGATGGGGACAGGGGTGGTACGGTCAGAGAGACCCACCCCCCTGTCATCCCTGTACGATCTGATCAGCGGCACACCTCCTCCATCGCCGACGCCCTACCTCCATCGCCGACGCCTCCACCAAAAAAAAAAAACTACTCCAGACCTGTTTAACCAAAATCGTAAGCCGAAATACCATGATGCTGCTTTAGCTTTGAAAGTATGTGGAAACATCATGCATACTACATCATCATGCTCTACCGCTAAAATCTCTAGAGCCAAGAAAAAACTCAGCAAGTGATCATCCATAGAAATTCCTTCTCCTGGATCAAATTTAGGCAATGACTTATCAGCATTCTGAGGCAAAGCATGCAATGGAGGAGCCAGGTTGAGTGGTGTTCTGGCTCTTCAAGTTGGTAATGGTGGAGGATTCCCTTGTTGATTTGCATTAACATTTTCCATATTTTTATTAATGTATCATAATATTAGTTTAAAATATTTATTCAATCAACAAAAACTTAATTGTAAGACATGGTAGGTGGTTATTCCTTTTAAGTGAATACGGCTTTGAGATAAAACATATTAAAGGAAAATAAAATAAAGTAGGAGCCACTCTAATTGGTCATGCAAATATATTATATGTAAATGTAAGTAGAATATATGAGACATATTTGGAGGATAAAATTGAAAATCAAACAAAGTTTGATAAAGATTATAAAAAGAAAAATAAAACACAACAAAAATTGAAGTAAATCTTGTAAAAATAGAATTCACGTTAAACAAAAAGAGATTGTTATTACATAAAAGAACACTGTATATACCTAACTTGAAAGAAATTAAATTAATCTCTATGAATGAATTACATAAAATCCTATATTCACGACATCCTTGCTATTAGAAAAATGTTTACCATGATAAGAAAATATTTCTTTTTGGCCTAACTTGAAAAATGAAGTTCCAGAATGCTTAACTAGATGTGTTAAATGTCACCAAGTAAAAGTTGAACATCAACATCCAACCAAAACTTACATCGCATATGCTCCGAGCAGCATTAGAGTTGGGCCTTCCACAAAAAGCTAGTAGGAAAGTCTCTAGAAATCATGTAACCGATTAAAGAAAAGAGAGCCCAAACTCTTTAACAAATACCTCATCCGTGTTGCAAACCCCTATACTATCGTAAGGTCAGAGCTCATATGAGCATCATGGAGTTCATACGAGCATCATGGATTATTTACATTACAGGGTAAACAAATTTCATGACGGAGCAAGAAACCCTCACCCGACTCTGTGCAAGAAACTATTAATGCCAAATAATAGTTAATAGAGGGTGAATGTCATACTTTTCGAATTCGCAACCAAACTAAGAAAAACTCATCCAACGAATCAGAGTGAGAGTTTCAACACATGGACGGCCATAACTTCATCCACAAAATTCAAGGTCTGAAATGTAGTTATTACTTTGCAAGAAAAACAATCAACCACCCTCGATGCGCTGTCAACTAGCATGCCATGGGTCAAACCAAAAAGTGCAGTATTTAAATCATTCACATGGTTTAAAAGGGTACGGTTTCTCAAAAACCTTACCACGAGCCCTCCATGCCTCATGCCACTCATAAGTCAATATATTATCGCATGATTATCTGTCTAGAACAAATAGTTTATATATATCGTATGAACTCGCATTTATGCCTTAACCATAAACTATAGCAAAGAACCAAAAACAATAGTTAAGGTAAGTTATGATAACACTAACACGATTTATAAGAAGTAAAACCTTACACACAACCATTATCGAATAACACCATTTCATGCTTAAACATTTCATACTAAATTAAAGCGATGACCCAAGATTAGGGCTAAGGCTGAATGCTTAGGACCTAACCTTCAAGACTTAGTTTAAGCATAGTCTTTAACTCTCTTTAGACGTACTAGAGAACCTTTAGTGAAAACATGATCCTTTTACCTTATTTGAGTAAAGACCCCAAGCGGTAAGCATGTACCCTCCGAGCATGCATTTTTCACTATAGTTTAGAATCAAAAAATCGAAAGTAAAAGTGAAAATCTAAAATGAATATTGTAGTTATGCTTTTGATATAAGGTTACTTATATAAATAATTTATATTTTATTTGTGGTGTTTTTGAGATTGTGACAACTACACAGCTACATAGAAAAGAAAACATTAATAAAATATTAATGAAATATTATAATAATATTATTAAGGTGATGGTAATGTTAAATATTAAATAGATTGATTATATTGAATATTAATGTAATAATATTGTAACAATAATGTAATAATAATATTAAATATTAATGTAATAATATTAATATAATAATATTAAGGAACTAAATTTAAACAATAATGTCATAATATTGGTAGTAATATTTATTATCATAATGTAAGATTCACAATCTTAATATTAACATTAACAATATTATCGAGGTAATGTTATTGGTAATGTAATGTTATGTTAAAATTAATAATATTAATATTGATATTAATCTAATGTTACTAATATTTGGTACTAATATTAATATAATGTTAATTGTCAGTACTAATATTAATATTAATATTGTAACGCTCATATTACAAGTATTTATATCAACGTAATGTTAATATTAGTAATATAATTCCTAATGTTAATACTAATATTAATAAATTAAGATATTGTTAATTATTATAATATTAATAATAAGCCAACCATGGATTGTTGTAAACCATGGATTCAAGTGAAAGCTTTGTTAATGAATAGCAAAGGTTGGATTGAAACAAATTATGGATTGATGTCAACCATGGATTGAAGTCAACATTGGATTAAAGTCAAAGGGTTGTTCATCTATGAAAAAGGTTGGATTGAAGTCTACCATGGGTTGAAGTAAATCATGGTTTGAATACAACCTTGGAATGAAGTCATCAATGCATTGAAGTCAATGTCCAAATGAATTCAATCTTGCTTAAAAGTCCACTATTGTTTAAAGTCAACTATGAATTGAAGTCAACCTTGCTTAATAATGAACTAGGGATTGAGGTCAACAATGGATTGAAGTTAATCATGGACTGCAGTCAACATTTTATTGAATTCAACCATGGATTGATGTCAGCCATACTAAAAAATTAACTATTTATTACAATCAACTATGCCTTGAAGTCAATAATTGATTCAAGTTAACCATGGATTGAAGTCAACCTTGCTTAAAAGTTAATTCTCCATTGAAGTCAACCATGGATTGACGTCAAGCATAAAGTGAATTCAACTATGGATTCAATTCAACACTGGATTCAAGTCAATATTGGATTGAAGTCAACCATGGGTTGAACCCAATCATGGATTGAAATCATTAATTTTAATATTATTAATGGATTGAAGGAACCTATGGATTTAAGATTTAACCTTGGATTGAAGTGAACCATGGAATTAAGTCAACATTGGATTTAATTCAACTATGGACTTAAGTCAACCTTGGTTTCAAGTAAACCTTCGATTCAAATCTATTATGGATTAAATTCAACATTGGATTAAATTCACCCATGGATTAAATTCAACCTTGGATTGAATTGAATCTTGGTTTGAATTCGACCATGGTTTGAAGTCAACCTTGGATTCAAGTCTGTCACCTCCCCACCCTTCAATAGTAAGAGGACGCAAATATGCTACTATCAATTCGGGAAATCTAAGCACCATGAACATAAGATAAAATGCATTGAAATAAAAACATACACAGATGCATAAATTATTAACATACAACAAAAGAAAAATACATTCCATTCAAGCGTTTAACATGTCCATATTAATTCATAAACACGTACTGTTGCAGAGATAAAATAGATAATAATACTTATTTTGAAAGAATCTTGTCCTGCAACTAGCTACATCGCTGCAACATTCCATCCAACCATAGGCCAGTGTGCTCATCAATCTCTCAGCACCACTGCCACCCTTGAGTTGGGCATGATTCCCACAAGGAATAAGGTAACACTAGCAGACTCAGGCATAGATAATGATATATCAAAATTCAGCCAAGACAAAACTACATTTGGGTTTATCATGCTGCTAAGGAGGTGGGAAGCTTGAAATACTAAGATAGTGAGCTCAACCACAGAGCTATGGACACCTGCACCAGATTGGGCTTGGATCCTAAAAAATATACACACCCAACACAAGGAAGAATCCCCTTCTCTGTTACATAGTTCCTCAGGCTATGCCTTCCATTCCAATTCTACTCGGGGTGTGCAAAGAAGAACACCAAACCGTCTAGATCTATCTATGAGGTTCCTTCATACATTAGGTTTATCAAGATAGTTTAGACCAAATTCCACTCCAAACTAGTTCAGATGAAAACAAAAGATGCATACATAGCAAAATACAAGTTCTGTGATTGATGAAAAACGTCATGGGAGAAAAAATCAGAAATGGAAATTGGGGAAAAATGACCCAACATGAGCAATTCATTTCAAAAATGTTCTATGGCTTCACGTGGGAAAAAATGACTTCCACAATACCTAAATTCATGGATTTGTCCCCCATTGGTTGTGCAACACTGAAAAACATGAAATTCCCAACCGTGGGAATATGGAAACAACATAAAAACTCCCAAGAGAGATCCCATCCACTGTACATTAACAAAAACACTTCTCAGCCATTGGAAAAATGAAGAACGCTACAAAAACGTGACTGGAGAACACCCAAGAGATCCAAAAGAGTGAGGAAGAGAAAAACGTGGATGCATGGTAGAATGGGAATACGTTTTTTGGTTTTTACTTTCCCAAGAAGTCAAAACACATTTTTCAAAAATGGGTGCTCTTCCCATTTCGAATGCTTTCCCGTACTCTTCCCATTCCCATGCAATCACTACCTCAACCAATTTCTGGAAGAAATAAATGATTTGGGGAAAAAGAGAAGAAATGGGTTGTTGACACTTTTGATGGGTTCTCCCTTTCAAATTTGGATTTTCCCCATTGGATCAAAGTTTTGAATACCCCCCCCCCCCCCCTTATCCTTAGGAAATCATGCCCCCATCCCTTTAATTTTGCAATGACATAGCTAGTTGTGGATATTTTAATTAAATTGCATATTTACATGATGCCCAAAATTATAATGTGCTTGGATAACATGAGATACCATCATCAACAATTTTTAATCGTCGAAACATAAAATGCTAAATCGATGGTGGGGATTTTTCCTTTAGCTCCACACCATGATTAAATACAATATTTAGATCATATACATTTTTAATGCAAATGGGGTCAAAACCGGGGTGTTACATTCCCCTCCCCCTTCAACAACACTGTCCTTAGTGTTTTACAAAATTGAACAAAAATACTACACTCGCATTGCCCTCATTGCTTCACATAATTGAATAAAAATGGATGTGCTGATCACATGGAATCCTCCATCTTCCACATAGCCTCTTCAAGACCGTAGTGCTCCCATTGCACCTTTACCTATCCTATGGCTCAATTCTAGAGCATTGTGACTTTCCTGTCAAGGATGCGCATTGGCTCAATTTGGAACTCTCCCTTGAGTTCTACCTGAAGCACATCCCAATTTATCACATGGTTAGGATCATGTACATATTTATTAATCAAATAAAAATGAAAAACATTATGAGCTTTAATGTGAGTAGGAAAAGCAATTTTATAGGCAACTGGTCTTATTCTTTCGAGCACTTCAAATGAACCACAATATCTATGTGACAACTTGGAACAACTTCCAAGTTTCAAGGAAATCTTCCTTGCCCTCACTTTGAGGTAAACATGATCCCCAACATCAAACTCTCTATTCACCCTATGCTTATCTACATAGATTTTTTGTCTATTCTGGGTGACTTTGATAATTTTCCTAATCTTTACAATTTCTTGCTCCATTTCCTTGAGCAATTCTGGCCCAAGCACAATCTTGTTCACTAGATCGTCCCAAGTCACCTATTTCCTACACCTTCTTCCATATAAAGCCTCATATGGACTTATCCCCAAGGATTCTTGCATATGCAAATTCTACCAAGTGTAAATAATATTCCCACTTGGTTTCTTTATCCATCACATACATGCGAAGCATGTTTTCAAGCACTTGATTCACTCTCTATGTCTTCTCATCAGTCTGAGGATGGTAGGAAGTGATGAATTTCAACTTTGTACCCAAATCCACAAACAAACCCTTCCAAAAATTGGAAGTGAACTTGGCATCTTTGTCAAAGACTAGTTCATTAGGAAATCCATGCAATTTGAAAATCTCCTTCATGAATGTTTTTGCAATGTCATCCGTATTATGTGTGGACTTAATTGGTATGAAATGTACTTCCTTAGTCAAATTTTCCACCACAACCATGATGGAATCATGTTGTCTCCAGGTCATTAGAAATCTTGTAATAAAATCCATGGAAATAACTTCCCACTTCCTTTCTGGAACTGGAAAAGGCTACAACAAACCTGTTGGGTGTTGATGCTCGATCTTCACCCGCTGACATTTCATGCACCTTGAAATATATTCAACCATGTCCTTTTTCATTCCTGGTTAGAAATACCGCTTTCTAGCTGTAGCGATTTTCTTTCGATATCTTGGGTGACCAGAATATGGAGCTTGATGGATCTCATCCATAACAACCCTCCTCAAATTTTCTACATTTGGAATTTAAATTATATTCTTATAGGTAAGAAGTCCATCTTCTACCAATTTATATCCCTCATACTTCTTTTCAAGGCTTTTCTGCTGCAACTTGTCTTTTACCTGCACATACATTTCATCTTCAGCAGTATGACTAACAATCTATTGTCTCAAATCTGATTGGAAAATACTAAGACATGCCACATGCATTTCCTACACCTTCCTACTGAGTGTACTAGCTACTTTATTCTCTTTTCCTTTTATGTGTTTGATGTCAAAATTAGACTCACATAAAAAATCCAACCATACCGCTTGCCTAACATTTAGAGCATGCTTATCAAACAAATACTTGAGACCACAATGGTCTATCCTTAGCTCAAATCTTCTACCCATCAATTAATTCCTCCACATCTTGAGAGCATGTACTATGGCTACAAGTTATAGATCACTAGTGGCATAGTTATTCTCATGCTCCTTCAACTTTCCTAATTCGTACCACATCACGTGGTTGTCTTGCATAAGGACTCCTCCAAGCCCTTGACCGCATGCATCGGTACACACCACAAATTTTTTTTTGGGTTTGCAATATTCAATACTGGTGCACTTGTGAGAAAATTCTTCAATTGCTAGAAGCTTTCTTCAAACCTAGGTGTCCATTCAAACTTTATTCCCTTGTTTTTCAAAGAAGTGACTGGATGTGCAACCTTGTAGAATCCTTCAATGAATCTCTTATAGTATCCTGTAAGTCCCATAAAAGATCTTACATCTATTACATTTCTTGGAGTAGGAAAATTCATAATGGCCTCAATCTTCTCAGGGTCTACATATATGCCCTCATTTGAAATAATGTGACCGAAATAATGAATCCTATCTTTATAGAATTCACACTTGCTCAACTTTGGATACAACTTATGGTCCCTGAGCAATTGCAATGTCAATCTTAGATGTTCTTCATGCTCTTCCTCATTCTTAGAATAAATAAGAAAGTCACTAAATAAAACAAGAACAAACTTGTCCAAATACCTGTTGAAGACATTATTCATAAGGCACATAAATGTAGCTGGTGTATTTGTGAGACCAAATGGTACCACTACAAACTCATAATGTCCATACTTTGTTCTTAAGGTTATCTTATGAATGTATTCATCCTTGATTATTACCTAATGGTAACCACACCTCAAGTAAATCTTGGAAAATACCTTTGCTCCTCTCATTTGATAAAAAAGGTCATCAATCCTAGGCAAAGGATATTTGTTCTTCATAAAGACTTGGTTCAGCTATCTGTAATCAATAAAAAACCTAAGTGTACCATGTTTCTTATTCACAAACAGAGCCAGTGCTCCCTAAGGAGACACACTCAGCTTGATATACTTCTTCCCCAACAACCCTTGCAGTTGCATCTTCATCTCTAGCATTTTCGGTGTACTCATTATGTAGAGTGTCTTGGACACTGGTGCTTCTCCTAGCACAATTTCAATTGTGAAATCAATGTCCCTGTTTAGAGGAAGCCTTGGAATCTCATCAAGAAAAACATCCCTGAATTCTTGCAATATAGGATAGTCCTCCAACCTAAGAGTTTCATTTTTTTCTGCTTCCAAAACATGAGCCGCATACACTCTGTAACCTTTCCTACAACACTTCTTCAGCTGCATTTTTGAAATCTTCCTAACAGAGATCACCTTTGGAATTCTTTTCACAACACTTGAGTTTCCTTCTTCATCCAAGCATTCAAAAGTCTTATTATATCAATTAAAATGTACTCTATGAGCTTCAAACCAATCTATTCCAATCAGAATGTCATAAGAACCAAGTTGTAGAACATTCAGATCTACATAAGTGACCAATCCATTAATTACCAATGGAAATTTGTCTACCACTTCACTAATATTTCTCTTAGTTTCAGTGGCTAGCTGAACTAACCATGATTTTCTATGCTTTAACTTCTTAAAATAACAAATCTCAACTACTCTAGGAGTAATGTAACTGTGAGTAGATCCAGGCTTAGTTAAAATAGAAATATATTGCTCAACAATCTTACCTGCGACCTCAACCACAATCGACTAGTGATTTTTCTGGAGGTCCTCCAGTGCTGCATAAATCCTAGGGATAACCCTTGCTACTTGACCCAATGTTTCTTCTTCTTGAATGTTGTAAGATGGCCTTGCATTCCCATCCTCATGTGGACAATTCCTGTGCATGTGGGGTCCTCCAAAATTTCCAAGATTGGAGTGGTTCTTTGTTGTGTTGTGGTTCTCTGGGATTTTATCCCACCACTCTAGCTGACTACTTCTCAACTTGGGATGGTTGATTCTGCTAATTCTTAAAGTTAGAAGGTTTGAAATATTTCTTCCTATGGTAAGACTCCTCATTCTTTTTTCCCCTTCTGTTGGGTGTTATCTCGACTAAATTAATACCAAAATGTTTGGATGTGTTGTACTATCTTGAATACACCTAATATTTAACTATCGACCGAGGCTGGTAGGCTTAGAGTTGCTACAAAATATATGCGAAGGTAGAGGGGTTGCTAGGATGTTGTAGAAATACTTAAATAAACAAAAGATTGAAAGATCTTCAAAATGAAAAACGGAGTCAAACTCCTAAATTAGAAATATGGTTGAAATAAAAAAAAACATCAGACTAGGATAATATCATACTATGTTATTTTAACTAACAAATGAGAATATAAAAAAACCTATTAAATAACTTCAAGGGATAACTATTCATAGAAAGTACATATTTGAAAATACAATCACAACAACTAGATATTTATAAACAAATAATTTCTAACTGAAAAATGTATTATCAACAACTACTTGAAAAGGAGGGATTCAAGAAAAACTTAACTAATAAGTGAATGGAAAACTGAATAAAGAAAAGCAAGTAGAAAACTTAATAAAAATAATTAAATAAAAAGCAAGTAGAAAACTTAATAAAGATAATTTTAAGTTCTTTTCTACAAGTCTTTTCAATAATCACAAAGTGAAAGGAATAGGTCTTATTACTATGATAAATTGACAAGATACTAGTATACTAGCAATTAACACACCTAACCCTACAAATCCATATACAAAGAAATAAATCAAACATAATTTCAAAACATTACAATAGTATTAAAGAAGAAAATAAAAAATTAAAAGGAACAAAATCACAACGCATAATTCAAAGCGTGCGTTGGAAAGATAAAACTTAGTAAATACTTTAAAACAACCAAATCTACGATTCAAATAAAAAAATAATTATTATCTAATGACTACAATGAGAGCATAATAAAAAAGCCAAAGAAAGAGAACTGAAAACAGGTTTAAAAATAAACCAAGAACACTAAAGGTTGGATGGAAGGCTAGACAACAATCTGGAAGGAAGGTCCGAATGATAGTCTATACACATAGTCCAAATGAGAGGCTCTATACATAAATAATAAAAACAGACCTAAATGATTTAATCATCAGCTAATTTTGTGCATATGAAAACAAGATGCATAAAGAAAAGAAATGAACAAAAACAAATACATGAAAATAAGAGAATCATTGCATATTAATAAACAAACTAGAATTTAAATTCCATAAACTTATAACAGGAATAAACATAACTTAATCTATCTAAATTAATGAAAACAACCTATTCCATGTGCTTATTTAAATTCTATCTAAATTGATAAAGAACACCTATTCTACATGCTTGTAAATAAGACTGAACAATAAGCTAAGAATGAAAAGATTAAAAGCAAACCTGAAAGCAGACTATACGTGACCGGCCATTTATAAACAAAAACTACATTAACAACATAGTATGAATTTTATTAACTACAATAGATACATGCTACACGAAACAAAGAAATAAATGATTGCAGGAACTTAACTACCTAAACAAATTAGCAATAAAACTACTTATATGTAAGGATGAGATAACAAAAACTTGTACGAAAATAGAAACCACAGATTGTCAAGGGGCCCTCTTAGGAATCATGGATAATTCTTGGTGAATGCTTGCACACACAGTCATAAACAGTGAAGCATAGAGTTCTTATTAAATAGAAGGAACATAGTTACATTATCCTTCCCTCAAAGCAAACTAACTATCTATCTAATGGATTAATCAATCCCCTATTTCTCTGTATGGAGGTGTTTATATACACATTGTTTTCAAGAGGTTGAGCAAGTTGACCCTTTAGTGGTCAACTGCTCTTCTAAATTTAGTCAATCATAAAAGTAAATAACAATTTAGAGGCCAACACATAGACATATCCCTTCTTTGGTGTAAGTTTGGTTTTCTTCATTGTGAACGTGGCATGCATGATTCTCTTCAGCATGAACAGGGCATCATGGTGGTGTAACTACTCCTCTTTTCGCATGACCGGTGAAGTGGTGGCGAGTGAAGGAAATTGCAAGCTGGTGCACTATCTAGAACACGGATTTATTACCCAGGCATGCCGATAAAAATTTATTTGCAGGTTTTTTTATGTTTTACAGTGCGCAGGTTGATAGGCGATTTGGACAGGAGGCTAAATAGCTAGCTGCATTGTGAGCTGGATACACTGAGCTTTAATCTAGGGAAATATGGTAAACCACCAGATAATTTTGCACAATGGGATGGATGACAAGGTAATAAGAAACAACATCGTGACAACGATGATTCTCTAGAATGCTCCCTCCTTTGAATGCATGAGTAGTGAAAATAGAAATGCACCCATAATCCCTCTAGATTATCATCTGGGCATGTGGTCAGTAGAATGGTTTGCAGATTGCTTCAATGTTTAATGCCTGAAATTGGTTATGGACAACGCACAGCCTGATTAACAAGCTGGACGGCGAGCTGCGTGATGAGTTGGAAAATGAGCTGGATGGCGATTGCGCAGATCAGGCTGAACGACAAGTTGAATGCATTTCGAATGCATTTTATTTATAAATTCACTTAATCATACTACATAATCTCCAAACAAATATGTAAATCAATTAATATATTAAATATGCTTTAGATAATATAGATTTGAGTTAATAAAATCATAAAAATGATATTAATAATCAAAATTGAATAAACATTAAATTTGTTCTTACCTTATCCTGAATAACGATATGGATGACATAAAATACATGAAAGATAATAAAATATGCATTTAAATGTGTTATTTTAATGCCAAAAATGATAACAAAATGAGGCTCAACATTCCCCCAAACCGGAGAAATGTCGGGTCCCACTGAGCAAAGAAAAAGATAAGACATCATACTATCAAAGAAAACTTGAAAATGTAACCCAACAAGAGGTATATGCATGAATGAGTGAGTTCATAAAGTTTATAATTAGTTCAATCATGTCCAAAGTGAAACTTTGGACAAGTTGAACATATGACACGAAAGGTATAAAATTAATCATTTGATAGTTTATATGCATGATTGAATAGTTGAACATATGACACGAAATGTATAAAATTAATCATTTTATAGTTTATACGCATGATTGGGTAAAAGGATAGGGTTACCAACAGTGAAATGATAACTAAAAAAAACTTTTAAGGTCAAAGCATTCTCAAAACACTATTTGCAAAAGCTATATTTGGTTAGCAAATTTTAGTCATAAGTGGTATAATATCACCAAGTTGAGATCGTCATGTGATATTTCATTTGGATTATCCTTCTATCTTAATATAGTCCTCCATATTTATTTGCTGCAAAAATGTACTTCATGCTATAACCAAGTTCCATTGATAATTTATCCTGAAAAACACTTATCATTTTTGTGAAAAAAAATAGATATGTCATAAATAATAAAAAATAAAAAATAAAAACAAGAGTTTAATTTTCATAATCCTCCTTCCCCCAAACCAAAGGTATGGCATGTCCTCAAGCCACAAGAAAGAAGATTCGATTGTTCCATAAAAAGAGTCCTATCATGCTGCTTTATTATTTTGTAAAAAGAAAAACTAACTAGTAAATGGAAATGATTCGGATATGTATATTCATGAAAAATAATCGTGCTGAGAAAGACCACTTAAATGTTGATAAAAGAACTGAAAGCATGACAAAGGAAAAACTAGTCATCCATGCCTTATTTAAAAGATATCTTGTCATCATAATATATTTTGAGTTTACCTCTGTGTGTGTGAGATTTTATAGCTATGGGTCCCATTTCTAAGATAATGACATCCTAGGTATGTATTGAATTAGATTCATAGGTCCAATTCCAACTTACAGTGATTCTCAACTGACATAAAAACAATCGACTTTAAATAAAATTTGAAAATTTTTCTTCATATTTATCATTATTATTCGAATCATGCGCATAGTAGTGCATTAACCAGATCTCTTTACCCAACATTGCCCCACTACTAGCAGGCCTATTCAGTACCTCGACGTGTTTATCTTGGTACCATGCAAGCATAGACCTGCTTCCAGTGTGCTTGTTCCCTACCCCGACAGGTTTACTTGCATTTATCAAGCTTCCTTGTTGTAATTTTTTACTTAGCATTGACCCTTTGCCAGCAGGCCTATTCAGTACCCCAGTGGGTTTGCCTTGTATAATGATATTAAGTATACGGAAGCCAATTGGTACTAGAGCATACTAAGCCTTGCTAAAACACATAATTCAATTTTGTAAAAACTTATAAGTAATTCTCATAACTCCCTTAATCATAAATCATGTCAAAAGAGAATGACTTAAAGTTGTTCATTGACCTGATAATCCTTCTTCTTCACGAAATATAAATAATGTTCCCCACAGACAAAAATTCCACCTACTATCAAGTTATCACACAAAGATACTTTAAGAGACAAGTTTTGATAACAAGTATAGGATAAACTATTAATCCAGAGGTATAAGATAAGATTCGAATAATGAAAGTAAGTCTTATCACACAACTGTTTAAAATAGAAAATCAGAAATATACATGTGTGAATCAAAATACCGAAAAACTATCTGAATCATAAAAGGAACGGTTAAGAATGATGTACACATAATTCATTTTAATTATCACTATAAGCTGCAATTTTTAAGAAAGGTTTAAGATAGTTTATGATCGTAAATTGTCTTTCAAATAATACTCCATGAGCTGCTTATAGACAAAATTATTATAATCAGGCTGCAAAACCATTTGTTAGATGATTCATATTTATTCATAAAAGACAAAGAGTCTTCTGCAAACAATTAATTAGAAATGAGTCTTATTTATTTGATAAAACAAAAACATATTTACATAATATCCTATTCTACTAAATGAAAGGAAGAAAATAATTCAAGTATATGAATTCTTTTAATGTAACCATGTTCAAAGAAAAATTAGAAATATACCTTTATCCACATATAAGAAAAATATTATAATAATTACCCGGATATGAAGAATCACTTGAGTTTGATTTAGCAGTAATAAACATTGAAGAAGGGGATGGTATCATGGCTTAGTTCCCTCTTGGAATGATATTTCAATGTGACTTATGTATTATATGTTTTCTTCTTCATTTGTTATGTCACAAGATCTTTCATTGAACTTTAGATTGCATACAAAATATGAGCTTAATGACAGGGAATATTCAGGTTCTAATGAATCTTCCTCATTGAATGAGAGGCATTCCAGGTTTATCTTATCTTCTTGTGAAAAAGGCCAAACAGAAACTTTGCTTTCTTCCGTAATCTTTACAATCCCTTGATCTATAACCTCTCCAAATCTCATATGAATTTATTGCAATAATGTTGGTGAGGTAGGTAAGGTAGATAAATGTTGCAGTTCAACACTGTAAGAATATTGTATTGCTTTATTGTTGTTAGAAGGTGGATTGGACTGAACAGAAATATGCATAAGGCATAGAGGAGGTTTATGAGAAGGTAATTGTGGTAGGGGTAATTGATTAGCTTGTGTGATTGATCCTACCTGAAAAATTTGTTGAAAATATTGTAGAATAGGAAGTGTTACATAATAAGAGAAAGTATCCCTATGATCATCAGATGGGACAGAAAAGATTTGTGAACAAGGTTGACAGGGGTTAAGATAAGGCCGAGAAGAGGGTATATTCTTACTAATATTGAATTTTCCTCTTGAATATCTTCTACATAATTCACAAACATTATCATATGATAACTCAGATACATCACCTATTCCCATTAGGTTTAAAATTTCTAAATATTCACTTTTTATGCCTTCGAGTAAAAAAATTTTTAAGGTATTTTTCCCTGACTGTCTTAATTTTGATCTCTGAAGGTTGTATTGAAAGCGTTCGACATATTTTTCCAAAGTTTCTTCTTCTCCCTGTGTTATTTCAAACATGTCCTCGTTAACCCTGTAATACTTTTTGTATCTTTTCAAGAACATATGTTTCATGTCTTCCCAAGTTTGAATGCAATTCCCACTTAAGCTCATGAACCATCGGAGGGCTGCCCCTTTCAAATTAAGAGGGAAAAAATTCATATTTTGAGCATTATATGCTCTACAAATCATTTCCAATTGAAATAAAAATTCATCGGGGTGTTCATTCTCTTGTCCGTAAAAATTTGGAAAAATGGATGGGGGAACATATTGTATTTGTGCGATTCCTCCAAGATCTCTAATAGGGAATTCAAAGGTAACAAATTATTCATCTTTCTTCCCTACCATATCTTCCCATGACATAAATAACTATTCATATATTATATTGGGGTTCCTCTTTCAAATGTTTTTGTTAGTTTGTTAGCAGGATGGGTGGTACTTACAACACCACTCAGTGATTTAATTGTAAAATAAGTCCTACACTTGAACTCAAGTAAATTACTTAAAGGAACACATATATCAAATTGAACTTATGAAAAATTAAACTATCTATGTCGGCGAAAAGAAAAGCACACTTAAGGGAAATAAATCGAACTTTGGGTAAAGTAAACACACTTGTGCGAAAAAGGGACAACAAGGCTTTAGGGGGACCCACTAAAGTGGATGTGTAAGTGTGTCACACTATTAAAGTTCTATAGTGAAGTCCTCTTTGTGTCTTACCGTCTCCCCTTCGCCTTGCTGTATAACGTAAAGGCAACTTATCTATCCTTATCTATCTAGACTTTGTACATGAAAAACTAAACTAAAGGAAAACATAGACTACTATTACTGTTAGGTTTGGGGGTGCTTGTTATAACATATGCACAGGTTCTTTCCTCTCGCCTTACAGCTCCCCTGCCACCAACCTATCACTAAAGTTCATAAGCAAATTCTATTTTTTTCTACCTTACAGAACAACTTCCCAGCAATGGCGCCAAAATGTTGGGTGTTATCTTGACTAAATTAATACCAAAATGTTTGGATGTGTTCTACTATATTGAATACACCTAATATTTAATTATCGATTGAGGTTGGTAGAATTAGAGTTGCTACAAAATATATGCGAAGGTAGAGGGGTTCCTAGGGCATTGTAGAAATACTTAAATAAACAAAAGATTGAAAAATATTCAAAATGAAAAACTGAGTCAAACTCCTAAATTAATAATATGGTTGAACTAAAACAAAACCTCACACTATGATAACATGAGACTATGTTATTTTAACTAACAAATGAGAATATAACAAAACCTATTAAATAACTTCAAGGGCTAACTATTCATAGAAAGTAGATATTTGAAAATACAATCACAACAACTAGATATTTTTTAAACAAATAATTTGTGATTCAAAAATGTATTATCAACAACTACGTGAAAATCTGGGATTCAAGGAAAACTTAACTAATAAGTGAATGGAAAACTGAATAAAGAAAAGAAAGTAGAAAACATAAGAAAGATAATTTTAAGTTTTTTTCTACAAGTCTTTTCAATAATCACAAAGTGAAAGGAATAGGTCTTATTACTATGATAAATTGACAAGATACCAGTATACTATAAATTAACATGCCTAACCCTACAAATCCATATACAAAGAAATAAATCAAACATAATTTCAAAACATTACAATAGTGTTAAAGAATAAAATATAAAATTAAAAGGAACAAAATCACAATGCATAATTCAAAGCGTGAGTTGGAAAGAGAAAAGTAAAGATAAAACTTAGTAAATACTTTAAAATAATCTAATCTACGGTTCAAATAAAAACATAATTATTATCTAATGACTACAATTAGAGCATAATAAAAAAAGCCAAAGAAACAAAACTGAAAATATCTTTAAAAATAAACTAAGAACACTAAAGGTAAGATGGAAGGCTGGACAACAATCTGGAAGGAAGGTCCGAATGACAGACGAGACACATAGTCTGAATGAGAGGCTTTATACATAAAATAATAAAAACAAACCTAAATGATTTAATTATCAGCTGATTTTGTGCATATGAAAACAAGATGCATAAAGACACGATTTAAATCTAATGAATCATTGTATTTAATAGTGAAATGAACAAAAATAAATACATGAAAATAAGATAATTATGGCATATTAATAAACAAACTGGAATTTACATTGCATAAACTTATAACAAGAATAAACAGAACTTAATCTATCTAAATTAATGAAAACAACCTATTCCATGTGCTTATTTAAATTCTATCTAAATTGATAAAGACCACATGTTGTACATGATTTTAAATAAGATTGACCAATAAGCTACGAATTAAAGGATTAAAAGCAAACCTGAAAGCAGACTATACGTGACCGACCATTTATAAACAAAAACTACATTAACAACATAGTATGAATTTTATTAACTACAACAGATACATGCTATAGGAAACAGAGAAATAAATGATTGTAGGAGCTTAATTACCTAAACAAATTAGCAAGAAAACTACTTATCTGTAAGGATGAGATAGCAAAAAATTGTACGAAATAGATACCCCAACTTGTCAAGGGGCCCTCTTAGCAATCATGGATACTTCCTGGCAAATTCTTGCACACGCAGTCATAAACAGTGAAGCGTAGAGTTCTTATTAAACAGAAGGAACATAGTTACAATATCCTTCCCTCAAAGCAAACTAACTATCTATATAATGGATTGATCAATCCCCTATCTATATGTATTGAGGTGTTTATATACACACTGTTTTCAAGAGGTTGAGCAAGTCAACCCTTTAGTGGTCGACTGATCTTCTAAATTTAGTTAATCATAAAAGGAAATAACAGTTTACAGGCCAACACTTACGCATATCCATTCTTTGGTGTAAGTCTGGTTTTCTTCATTGTGAACATGGCATGTAGGCTTCTCTTTAGCATGAACAGGGCATTGTGGTGGTGTAGCTATGCCTCTTTTTACGTGATTGGTGAAGTGGTGGTGAGCGAAGGAAATTGCAAGTTGGTGTGATATCTAGAACACAGATTTATTACTGAGGCATGCCGATAAAAATTTATTTGTAGGCTATTTTATATTTTATAGTGCATAGGATGATAGGCGATCTAGACAGGAGGCTAAACAACTAGCTACATTGTGAGCTGGATACACTGAGCGTTAATCTAGGGAAACATGGAAAACCACCATCGAATTTTGCACAATGAGATGTATGACAAGGTAATAAGAAACAACATCATGACATCGACGATAATCTAGAATGTTCCCTCCTTTGACTATGTGAACAGTGAAAACAAAAATACACCCACGATCCTTTAGATTATCATTTGGGCACGTGGTCAGTAGAATGGTTTGCAAATTGCTTCAATGTTTAATGCCCGATATCGATTATGGACAACGCACAGCCTGATTAACGAGCTGGACGATGAGCTGCGTGATGAGCTTGACAATGAGCTAGATGACGACTGTGCAGATCGGGCTGAATGGCAAAATGAATGTGTTTTATTTATAAATGTTTCCCAATTATACTACATATCATGCAAACAAATATGTAAATCAATTAATATATTAAATATTCTTTAAATGATATTGATTTGAGTTAATAAAATCATAAAAATTATATTAATAACAAAAGTTGAATAAACATTAAATTTGTTCTTAACTTGTGCTAAATAACTATCTGAATGACATAAAATACATGAAAGATAATAAAATATACATTCAAATGTGTTATTTTAATGCCAAAAATGATAACAAAATGAGGCTCAACACCTTCCATGGCTTATGATAATCAGGTTTTCCTTTTGTTTGTTCATAGAAATACTTAGTGTTCCTTATTTCTTCTTCCAAAGTTCTAGGTTCATAAAACTCAATTATGTCTTTGTAAGACTGAGGAAATCCACTCAGGAAATGATGGATTTTCAGTTTTTCATCTTTGATGTACCTGACATACCTCAAAAACTCCAAGAACTTATTTGCATACTATTCCATGGTTTACTGTGCCAATCGTGGCTCATGGAATTCTTTGATCTTATCATCATAGCATGTTTCAAAGAGGTACTTCTGCTTGAAATACTTCTGGACTTGTTTCCACACAATATTCCTTTCATTAATATTCTTTACTTTCCTGAAGTGCTCCCACCATATGGGTGCTCTTCCACTCAAATTGAAGATGCTACCCTAGCCTTCATATTTCCAAAGTAGTCTTGGACTTGGAAATATTTCCTCATCCTATGAATCTAAGCTTCAACTTATTGATCATTCTTTATCTCACCATTAAAGGTAGGCGGCCTTGCCTTCTTAAATTCATCATGTGAACGGTTCTGGTAGTGCCTCTTTTTATTATTCTGGTGAGAAGAATAACTTGAAGCACTAGTGGATCTTTTAGAGTTAGATCACCCACTAGGACATCTCTTTATTATTCTAGCAGTGATTTTACTTCCTTCTCATCTTATTGTTCAGTCCCCATAGTTCATCTGCCTCTGAATGTCTGTCAAACTTTGCAGCATGGCTGGATATAGCTAATTTTCCTCCTCCTGAGACTTAACCAATATTTCATTATCTTCCCTATAACCTTTCATATTCACCCTTAGGCTTCTCATGGTGGGTGCAAAATCTGGTGCAGTATCTTGAAATATTCTCCCATTAGACTCTATCTCAGCATTTCCAACTAGGATGTTTTCCCCCATAACATCTTCCTCGTACTCATTGGAGCTATGTGCATCATTATACATGTCGTAGGTTCTAATGGCTTAGCCAAACCAACTTTACCGAACTGCATTATCTGGAATGCTGCCTTTGAAGGTGACTATGATTCTGCAAAATGTGTGAATAAACACAATTGTTATTTGCATAACATTCACAAGAATTTATACATCATTTACTTGCATTTGGAAAATTCATATATTGACAAATTTGTCAAAACATAGAATTTTATCACGAGAAATGACTTTTTTTTTGTAAATCTTCCGTTTTTTGGTCAATCTGGCGCATAAACTCACAATCATTTTTTCACTTTTTTGGTCCCTGCAATTCCCACTGACAAACCTATCAAAATTCTCTATTTCGGAAAATTTTTCTATTTTCCTCTGATTGGGGAACTCACCAAAATTTTTCTGACATGTCAGCTCAATTCACTTTTTACTTTCGACGTGTCGATGAACTCCTTCATATTTTTCGATCAAAAAAACATTCCAATATTTCCGGTGTATCAAAAAAATTCCAATATTCCACCTGACATGCGTCGGCTGAAACTCCCTAATTTTTTCGATGTGTGTCGAGAAAACTCAACCAACATATTGAAAAACTTCACCAATTTCTTCCAATCAAACCTTCCATTGTGTCAAAAAAATTCATGATTTCTTCCGATCGAGCCTTTTGTCATGTCAAAAAAATTTCATAATTTCTTCTCATCGAGCCTTCCGTCGTGTCGAAAAAATTTCAAAGTTTCTTCCTGTAATGCCCCTATTGTATGCCCCAAGCATTTTTGTAATCATTAAATGTTATTGTACTTGTTTTTCTGGTGAGGAGCTCAAGGCCAAGGCCCCACCAGTTAAAAAAAAAAACCTAATGAGTTGGGAAATTTCCTCCCTACATTTGAATACTTAGGAGAACTAGAAAACATGGCACAATTGGGAACTAATCCATCGAGGGAAGGGTAGACAATGAGGGAAAGCCTCGGAAATCAACTAAAAGGTAACTAGGCATCGTCGCGGTGTTGATGAGGGACCAGCAGCCATTCCCACCTACGACCTTAATTAGCTCTTAGACACTCGCATTTTTCTCATGAGATAAATGGGTAATTTACCGATTACTGACATGCGAGCTTAGGGCTTGAACACGGGGCAATTACCCTATGAAACACACTCTAATGACTTGAGAGTAACTACAACTTATACTAAAAATCGTAAAAGAAAGGTTTTATGAAGACCTTCATCGTGATAAAGTTACTGCCACCTCACATTAATCAAGGTGCTGAAGAAAACACACAGATATATATATATTACATATAAAAGAATGATGTATAAAATAGCACAACATGCATATATATGAAAGGAATTTCATATATAACAAAAGAACCTTATATAAGTGAAGAAAACTTATAGTAAAAGAAGTT